>JAUTBT010023813.1:0-20344 GCA_032361225.1 Lepetodrilus schrolli
TTTATTTTTGATTTTTTGATTTTATTTTTTTGTTGTTGTTGTTGTTTAATTGTTTTTTACTTTTTAGTAGTTTTCATTTTACTTTAAATTCAATGTTTTTCTCAAATCAAAAAAAATAAATCTCAATCAAGCTAAAAAAAATGCATGCATATCTGCTCCAAAGTAGAGTGTATTAACAATTTAAGTTGTCAATAAGGAGTTTGATGATATCATACAGACGTTTAAAGTAATTAACATACATGTACCGTAAGCTGATTTTATTCCATATATGCTAATATTGGGCTTGCATGGAGAAGAACAAATCTTAGTGTTACTCTACATCGTTATTTTATTTTTTAAATTAGGGTTTAGAGCTGCTTTCAAGATTCTTTCACTTACATCATGGCTTGGCAGTTTTAGGGCAGGAGGAAACCTATAACATCCGTAGAGCTGAATGTTGCAGTAAACCTGTGAGCACCGGCTGATACAGACCACAATTCTAGACAGTAAGGTATGCAAACGTATAGACTAGTAAACTGGCCTCGGTGTAACATTGGCTGCAGACTCAAAAGCAGCTTACCTGCATTGTTGCATCAAACGAGCAAATGATGTGAAGAAGGAAACATCCTTCTTGTCCTTCAAGTGTTGCAACATTTTCTGTGGTAAGACAATGAATAAGTGTTACCATCTGAACATAGCCTGCATATAATACACAGCAGGTGAAGTTAATCTTCTTTCTGATGTTTTCGTAAAACAAACCACGATTCTGATAACATCCAATAGAGAGTAAGTTAACAGGGTATATTACCATGACAACTATCTTTTGGTTTTGCAAACAGAAACATTTAGGCAAGATCAAGTAAAATATATATACTTTGCAGGCATAAATGTCGTTAAATCAATATAAAATGCAAGAATTTATGACAATTGTTCCAAGCTGAAGTGATAATACATACCTTCTGCACATCAACATTACCTCCCCTGAGTAGGGAGATTCCTAGTTCTATTGTATTGGTTACCATTGGCCCAAGTTCACCTGAAAACATGGAAATGTAACAGAATATTAACATAATTGGAATTGTGATATGGTACTATTGGAGAAAGTTCATTGAAAACATTCCATTGATCAACCTAAGAAAGAAATTTACCACAAATGACTAACCTATTGTACATAATATTTAGAAACTTTGTGTGATGTACATAATATTTAGTAACTTTGTGTGATGTACATAATATTTAGAAACTTTGTGTGATGTACATAATATTTAGTAACTTTGTGTGTTGTACATAATATTTAGTAACTTTGTGTGATGTACATAATATTTAGTAACTTTGTGTGATATACATAATATTTAGTAACTTTGTGTGATGTACATAATACTTGGTAACTTTGTGTGATGTACATAATACTTGGTAACTTTGTGTGATGTACAGAATATTTAGTAACTTTGAGTGATGTACATCATATTTAGTAACTTTGTGTGATGTACATAATACTTAGTAACTTTGTGTGATGTACATAATACTGCTTCTAGTCTAAGCCTGTTTGGTAACCCCTTTGGAAAAGTCAGTAGAGTGTAGGACTCAAACTCTAGACAACTCAAACTGAATTCTATGATTGACATAATCATATTACAAATTGGGGGCTCGTCTGCGATCCATTACAATGCAATGCAACATTGTGGCCTATTCATAAAAGCAAAACCTAACCTCGACTGGCCCCCATGTACAGTAGGACCATCTCGGCAGCACCACGGTCGGCCAACCTGGATTGTTCAGACAGTAGCTGTTGCTTCTCCATCTCTTGCTCCTGAAATACCAATAGACTCATTTTGAATGTAGTCAGTTCCCTTAAAAGAAGTCTTACTTTTTACTTCACTTCACTGTCATTGAAGATGAACCAGTCGATAATTCATGATAAGCACACAGAGGTTTTAGTGGGTTTTTCAAAACAGCATCTAAGCAAATCACTGCAAATCGGCACACACAGATAATATTTTCTAGAAAACATTCACTAAGTATGCACATTTTTTAAAGATGGAAGATTACATTTTGTGCATGTAGTTTAAATGAATGACAGTCTTTTAAAAGCATTCTAGCAATCTTTCAAAAATCAATGCATATAAATCTCCAGTCAATGTCTATACTACTGTTCATGCTAAATAATTTGCACAAGTTGTAACAAAGATATTTGTATACATTACAGTATATATATATATATGGTTACATTAGAGGAATATGATGATGATGGTGAATTACATGTTATATACACTGGATATTGATGCGTTGATTCCATGAAGTGTCGTACATTCACACTGGGTCAAATGATATGCACACATCAATCACGTGCTATCCATGGAACTACTAGTATGACTTCTATGGACGTCTATTGGCTGTACAGAGCCTCTAGGATTTAGAACAACACAGGTAGAATGCGGCACGGGTGCAACTGAGATAGAAAGGTTTGACACCAAGCACGTGAAGTGAAGGGATAATGTACGTGTCACACAGTGTTAATTGAAGAGGAGACAGACAGGCGGTGGACAGATGGTAAATACTGAGGTCTGGGTCTCCTTCATAACACCACATAGGGTTTTACCCACTGAGAATATGTAGTAGTATATAGCATTTCAAGGAAGGGATATATTAAATATAAACATATCTGATTTGTTTTCCTTGAATAAAAATCCACAATAACCATCTCCCCAGCTTAATGTTTGTTTGTTTCAATTGAGGTTTAGTGCCATTTTCAATTGAGGTTTAGTGCCATTTTCGAGACTATTTTACTCATGTCTAGTTTGTCAGTTTCTGGGAGGAAGAAACCTGCAACACACATAGTAGCACTGAGTGTTGCAGAAAATCTGGTGAATACAAACTGGTACTGATAATGCTGATGTATGCCACAGTACAGACACTGCATCCTATTAGGATCACGTCGGAAATGTTGTTTCTGTGACCATTGACACTATTTCTGCGAACATTGATACCGGGTCACGGGAACGGGTTTCAAACTTGGCACTTTAGGCTAGAAAGCACGAAAGCATAAAGATTCCCATTTTGCACATTAATTATACTACTTATTACCACACTAATATTGATGAATAAAATTAATAAAAAGAACATTGGTATTTATGTATATAATAATCTTGAAAGCAGTTCTAAACTCTAATTATTTATTTTTTAAAGGAAATTTTAAAAAAATATGGCGCTAGTCATTCTACCACAAATAATGGAACAGAACAACAGTGAACATGACGGAACACTTGGGTTCTATAACAGAACGAGATTAGTACCTTCAATAAATCCAGTTTGATCTGATGCAAACAGTAATAATTAAGATATTACCTCAGACGTGAATTCAAAGTGTGTAGGAAGCACAAATGTTTGCAGACATTCAGAAGAAAAATAATAATAGCCAAGGTGGGTTTTCGTAGCTCACTTGGTAGTTAGTGCTAATGGAGGTAGATGTCATAGTAGTAGTACTGTAGTACTGTCAGCATAGTCAGGCAATGTAGATGCAGGCATGGCAACAGACAATTGTGATCTCAGCAGAAAAATAAGCCCAGGGTCTGGGGGCTGCAGGCCTCAGGCCACGTCCAGGGCAAATAAATTGACCCTTGGACAAACATATCAGTGGATTTCCACGGAAAATTGCCAAGTCTGTAGATGGGCAAACTTGCCAACTGGACTGGCCCATTAAAAATTGATCAGTTGTTACTGGTTGCTCTCTATGTACTAAACAGAGCATCAGATCACTGAAACTTCCATTGAAAATTGTATTTAAAAAAGAAAGCATAATATTTTTTTAAATTATCAGTTGTTACTGATTGCTCTTTAATTAATAAACAGAGCATTAGATTACTGAAACTTATATGTAAAATTGTATTTAAAAAAGAAAAGATAATTATTTATTTTAAGATATGAAAATTCTATATGGATTTTAATATCATTAACAGCATATTAATTACTACAATGTCCACAGTTCAGTTCATCATAATCATGTACAAGTACACCAAGGTTCTACTCAATCCTATAATTACTTCTGGAGACTAGGTCACAGATCACACGAGTCACGGCAAACAATGCATGATTTCATAAGGTCACTGAGACCCTTAGGGTCAAGTGAACCAAAAATAGAATAAATGTATACATCCAAAAATAGAATAAATGTATACAACCAAAAATAGAATAAATGTATACATCCAAAAATTCCATGAAGTGCATTTCGTGTTGTTATTTCTAACACTTCAAAGATGGTATTAGTATCAGAATATAGTGTGTAAAATGCCAAGAGAAACTAAGAAAACTTTAGAAAGAAAACACTTTTAAAACAACATTAAAATCCTGCTATAAAAGAGAATGTGGATTCATAAAATATTTCATCGATATAACCAAATCTAATTCAAAAAGGTATATTGCCATGAAGTGATTATAATAAGCATTAAAGGTGTGTTTCTAACAAAATCCACTGAGAAATTAGTGAGACTGAGAGATACATATCTCTCTTGGTATAAAATGTGTGTAGTGGTTGTGTGGTGCAGATGCCAACTTTTCTGAATCAAGTGGAGATAATTCTCATTTTGTCTCACCTCAAAAGAAGCACCTGGTCCGGCATCTTCACCTCCATCATCATCGTCATCTTCATCCTCACCGCTGCAGCTCTGTAACACGTAGAAAATCCTAAATTGCGACTTCTTCAGGATACCTTGATAACTCCTTGTATTTATATTATTTCAAAAAGAAATACATTTTAGTAGCGGGAAAAATACCTAGCCTTATGATTACCATACACCCAAGCCGATTCCCGTTGCGCAAATGGTCGGGCGATGTGAGATGGGGTTATGACGGAAAATGGGCGAGATTCGAAAAACGAATCAGGAGTATTCTTATCGGCATGACTGGCCACTGCTGATCAATTGTAGTACTGCATTTTGACAGGTGATAGTACAATCAAACTAAACTATTACATTTATATAGATATTACCAACGACCATCTGTTGGTGTAAAACCCCTCAGTTGGCACTGGCCTGACTGTGCCCGACCACAGAAAATCCAGTCGGTTCATGGACAGTCAGGCTGGTGTACGGCTAGCATCAGCAGGGATGAATTTATAACTTACAGAATGGAAGACTAAAAGATTGAAATTCAGCAGGAATAGCCTGCCAGAAATAGCCTAGATACACCATTACGTCATTTGTAACATGGCCATGTCAATTCTAGGATTCAAGTGAGTGAATTATTGTTTTACATCACAACGGGAATCTTTCACACATACATAACGATCTAAGATTCAAACATGTTGTCCATAATACAAGTCCTACACTCTACTGACAGCCAATAAGGGTAACCCTGCTGGCCCAAACCAATCTTACATCACACAGAGCTACATTTAACAAAATATATAAATGTGAAAATCTGCCCTTGCAGTTGGTACCTGGCCAGAGTGAGTCAGTGAATTATTATTTTACATCAGTGGGAATCTTTCATCCATACATGATGAATAATATTTAATTACACTATAGATGATTTAAAATGAAAAGTGAAAAATGAAAGGTGCCTGACCTTGCTCATGATCTCTGCATATGACATGTACACCTGGTCTTCAGGGAGACCACTCTTAAGCTCTTTGGTGGCCGCTCGACTCAGACACGTGATCAGCTGAGACAGAGAATCCGGTTTGGCTTCCTCCTCCTCCTTCTTCTCTGCTGCTGATGCTTCCTCGATCTTGTCACCTTTTTCCTAAAAAATGAGCATGAAAAAAATATATTATCATAGATGCGTATTTACAACAACAAAAAACATATTATAGTATACAAACATCTTGAAATAGTATAGGAATAATAATGTAGTCATAATACATATTTAATCAGGACTGCAATCTGATGATTCAGCATGTTCAATACGGATGAACACTACCCATGCTACCTAGTCAAATGATTCAGTGTGGATATATTTGTTTCTGGTTCAGTGTGGATGTATTTGTTTCTGACAATACATTTTAGTCAATGATTCAGTGTGGATGTATTTATTTCTGGTTCAGTGTGGATGTATTTGTTTCTGACAATACATTTTAGTCAATGATTCAGTGTGGAGATATTTTTTCTTCTGACAATACCTCTAAGTCAAATAAACATGGTAAGTGTGGATGTACTTGTTTCTGATTCAAACAATGAGGATGTTTTGTTTCTAAGAACAGGTTATAGTTCCTGGCCATATGATGTATTTGATTCTGGCCATCCCAGCTACCAACATATGTGTAGTTTCTCATCGTACCAACAGTATAAATACAAGAAGAATAAGTATTGGGATTCACTATGAATCCAATGGCATATATACTACTCACTGTGAGATCTGTGATGAGAATATTCATATCTCTCTCTTCAGTCACCAACCACAGTGTCTTGTAGGACTTGATGAACAGATTGATTGCACGATGCCTAATCAAGAAAAAAGTAATGAAAAATTACTCAATGTGTCAACACAATCGGCTGAAGGTATCTTAATGTTGATTCACCAGTACTGTAACTGCCTTATTCATATTTTGTTTCAATTTTTTTTTAGTTTTAGTTCATTGACCAAATATGAGATTGGGCAGTGGCATTACAGCTTATGAGACCTGCTCCCTAAAATCTAATACTGGATAGGAAATTGATGTGGATTTGTCTGCATATCTTTGCATAGGCACCTACAAGCCTGGCGATATAATCTCAGCGTTGTGTGCATACCTGGGCAGACTGTGAAGAGGAATCATTCTAAAGCAGGCCATAACAGCTCGCTTCCTCTGGGACGATATCACCTTCTTCCAGGCACTCTTCAAGCCAAGGTGAGGGTGCTCCACCTGCAAAGGCAACAAACTTCAAATAAGTTGTTTTTTTTATTCATAAGATGCTTTATGTCGCTGAAATAATACTTCACCCATACACGATGACAGTGAATTATTAAAGAAAAAAACCCAGATTATTTACATTATAATATATGCTTGAAAAATATTTATGGAGTATAATAGCACTTTCGCGAAAGTATTGACATCATGGACATTATAGATATGGTATATTGTATTCTATTCTACTGGTATGTATTTATAGATATGATTGGTGATCAATGTTTTGTTCTTTAATATGTTTAATGGATAATGAATATGCATGGACATAAATACTAAGATTAATCTATTACAACATTATTTCTTATGAATAACACATTTTAAACTAGCTGCATGTCATCATATTAAATGAAAGAGTATGCAGTTTTTGGTTAGCAAATTGAACATCATGCTTAAAGGGTCAACTGTATTAGATTTTGTGGTGAAAACATCAGAAAGATTCAGTGATCTTCATTATTAACATGATTAACCGGATATTGGAAATGTGCATCTTAGAGTGTACTAGTACATGTATTAACATTTTAGGATGAATATCATCATCAGTAACAAAACTTATTCAAGAGGACACTTACAATATGTTCAAACAATGAATAGGCATTCAGTGGTCTTGCAAGTTATTGTTTTACGTCACAGCGAGAATCTTTCATCCATACTCAATGATATTAAAATCATAAATACCCGCCCATATTGCATTTGACAATTACTAGTTATATTATTCATATTTATAGATTTGCCATACATTTATAATTGCAAATTGTTATGAAAACTCATGCTGTTTAGTAGAACAAGCAAACAATAATAGAAACATTCATTATTAAACCAGTAATTATCATTACAATTATATTTTGTGAAGATGTTTGCCTGCATTTTATGGTAAACAAAGATAGCCTGATGTTCTAAAAGAAACCTTAATGTAATTATAACACACCAACTTTCATAATAAGAAACTAGCAAATATCTTATAAATAACACCAAATCTCAATTCTACGTATATACATTATTAAGACAATATCATGTTTCCTAATGCATATTGAATTACATTCCAAGGATAGACAAATGTTGACCTAAAGTGCAGAGGAAGTTTCTGTTAGCTGAAGGAGAAATAGATATTGGTTTAGTGCTTGGGTTATATTGTCATTACATACAGCACATGTTAAATCTAGATGTGATGGTACTGCAGCCCACTTGGTATTATTAGTACATCTGAAAGTGTTCGGACTGAGACATGCATTTAACGTTCTTAAACAAGAGGGATTTTCAAAGAAAAATTAACACAAATTCCTTTCATCAATGTCTGGTACTGCATTTATATTGGAATTGAAACCTGGATTAATTCATTA
Organism: Lepetodrilus schrolli; assembly: GCA_032361225.1. Lineage (NCBI taxonomy): Eukaryota > Metazoa > Mollusca > Gastropoda > Lepetellida > Lepetodrilidae > Lepetodrilus > Lepetodrilus schrolli. The sequence goes on from JAUTBT010023813.1 coordinate 8,200, forward strand.
CACTTGAGCTCTATCTGTAAGTTTCAGTTCTGTCAATTCTGAAGAAGTCTAAAGTTAACTTTGATAACATAATGTAATCCTGAAAAGCCAAAAATATGACCTTTGAGCCCATATGGATATCATCCTTTGATCCAAAGACAAATTATCTCATGTCCTGACACTGGTGATATTTTAGCAACCTGTGTGCTCTTTTTAACAGTAGAAGAGAAAATCAATTACAGACAAGGCCAGTTACCTGATCAAGTTGCATATTTTCCTGTGAAGTTAGAATTAATTGCTCATGAATTTTCTTACAATGACGATGATATAAACATGATCCAGTTAGGGACCTATTCATATCTGTCTTATAATTTTGTTAGTGAGCAAGTATGTTCTCACAAACATAAAAATTACAAACATGTTAGCTATATATATCATACACAACAAAACACATTATATTATTTTTCAACGCAACATAGATGATAGAGTAATTTGCAAATCATCTATTGGCCTTTCTAAATACTTATCCATATGACCCCCTCTATAAATTGATCATACCAAAACGAGGCTTTCCCTGCAAGCGCGAGAATATAGCGTCGCCACTTTGCTGTGTGACTTATACGATGTTGATGCACTTCATGACTCGTACTGTCCTTTCACAATTTCCCGAAAAATGTTCATTTGTGGAAATGGTGGATTATGGCCATCAGAAGAGATGAGGATCCAAATTTTACAGTAGGGTTGACAAATTCATTTACTGTTTGTGATTTGAACATGATATTGACAATTCACAGCAGCGATGTAAACAGTTGAGTATTAAACATCTCGTGAAAACATATAGCATCCCCACACATTTTGCTAACTTAAATCATTCTTGTATTTAAAACACCAAAGTTCACAAAAGTCTGCCCTGTGACAGTCAAGGACGTGTGTCGTACAGGCATGTATAAATGATTCGGTTCATTGTCCGCTTCGTTCATAGCAAGTAGTTGTGTCACCGCTAGTATCAGCAATATCATCAGACACACTAATACATCTAAATTATGTGTTTACTGTATTAATGTTCATCTAGTGAGAAATAAAAACTTCATAAGCTTAATATTCGTAACAATATTTAAATTTCAAGTTTACACAAATATATTTCATACAACTAATAACGTTAGATATTTACTAGATCTAGGATGAAAACCATGATCGTTGACCTTGGTAATTTTCGAGATTGAATAAATAAATTTATTAATAAGTGTTCACATTTAAAATATACTTTCCTACACAGGGTATATGCTATATAATGCAATATAACACAGTGACATGATTCTCAGCTATTCAATACTTGGTACTTGTGTCAAAACTAATTGCAAAATTCCCATTGCAATCAGTGTTAAATCGGTCAGTGAGTTTGAGGTATGCGGGGTAGGCCTCGTTTTGATATCTATGCCAGGTCACAATGAATAAGTAATAAGAATCCCAAATTACTAGTAATAAAAATTAAGCATTGGTCAGGGACCAAAAACTGGCAACAATTAAAAAAGTATTATTGTAGTATCATGAAACTATAACATAAGCTGATTTCTCCTTAATTTTAAAGTGAATTAGCCATTGAAACACACATCACACAATAAGTAATTCATTCATTGTAATATTGACAACATGGTAAATTTTGTAATATAAGCACATAATGACATTGACATGAAAAGCCTGATAAATCACAGTTACTATAAACACACACACTGTATCACAAAATGACCAATTTAGTACACCACAATAAATATTACTTGTATATGAAGCAAACTTCGAAAAGTATTAGCTACCACAATAATTATTATAAACATGATAAATAAACAACAATTAAAATGATAATGATGTAATGGATTCAGAAAATAGTAGCAGAAACTGTATGAGATCTTGCAGAAAATAAAAGAAAAGAAAACCTTTGAAGCAAAGGAATTTATCTTGACCATGAAATGATAGTCCAATGATAATATTCACCTTTTGAAGATTAATATTGATTACAAATTATCCAATCTATTTATCAATATTTCCCGAATCTTGACCACCCCCGACCCCACCATTTATTGACCTATTAGCATCAAAATTTGACTGAATGATAGTACTAACATTTCATATGAATCATTTAGCAAGGCAAATTTAGATATTTCATAAGAATATAAACCATAACCTTTGAACTACATACAATAAATCTCTTGTGACCTATGATCTTCTGTCATAAAGTTTATTGTCCCTCACACGTGTCGGCAGGACATTACTAAAAATAAATCAACAGGAAACCAAAAGAAACTAATACGATCACCCTATCAGTGGTGAGACAATCCAACATGAAAACTCACCAAATATAGTCCATGCATGACCTTCGCCATGGAAATGATGCGTCCAATGATCTTGTCCGGACTTTTGTTTTCACCAACCATATTTGTGTCGCCGATTTTCTTGTAAAGGACCTTCTGCCATCTGTAAGCTTCGTCGATCACCTGGAAAACAATACTATTGCAGTGTGAGTAATTTGTCTGGTTGGTATTTGTTTTGGCTACCTTATGATCAAGTAAGAATAAAAGCTACCTTTCTTAAAGCATGCAAAGTAAGGACACAAAAAGCTAATTGACAAAAAATTCAATATCCCAACTCTACCCCTGAGGGGAAGACATCAAAAAAAGTTTCTAAGCAGAAATAAAAGTGATCTGAGTAAAATAATAATAATAATAATAATAATAATAAAATTAAATTGCTATGGTCTTCCCCACCTCAACTCCTTAAAAAAATACTAATCAAACATAAATAAGATTAACATGATAAAGAATAATATGATCAAAACAATAATGAAGATTATGATGGATTACTCACCCCTTCCACAGTCTCCAATCGTAGGAGGAGGAAATCTTCGACATCTCCATCGGGGTCCTTCTAAAACAAGAAATAGTGAGAAACCCGCCAAAGGGTGTTAGTCAACCATGCTTGGCGCACAACATGCAGGAATAAGAACATAACAAAACAATAATTATAGAATGTGGAAGTAACTGAAGAACAGTGAAGAAAGTAAATGCATCATTAACAGAATATGTTAATTAGTTCAGAGACATTCTTTAAGAAGAGGATGTATTAGGTTCTGAGTGTTCAATTCTTTGGATGGATTAGATTCTGAGTGCTCAACTCAATAGATGTATTAGATTCTGAGCAACCGCTCAGGTGTCACTATCAAATCTATCTATAGTGATGCTCAGTATAAAAAATGAATTTGCTATTGTAAAATGCATTGGGGTGTAGGTGCTTTCCTCCTATAATTCTGTAATGTACATGATTCACTTCAATCATGCGCAAAACATCACCAAACCACAATTTTCAGTGAGTACAATACATCACTATTATAAAGGGAAATTGAAATTCAAGAATGGGATAAGACTTTATAGGGTTTTTGGTGACAATGGGAACAATGAAAAGTTCTTTGTTTTTCATAGAAGCTGAAAGAGTGAAACTATGAAGAAAGATTTTGATGAAACTAGGTCCCTACAAATTAGAAAACCAATATTTTGGAATTGTGCAGTAATTATTTGTTTTAAAAAAAAGGTAATTCTGACCAACCTATAACCATAGTTATACATTGATAAATATTAAAATTTTCTGGGAAAGGAACAGTAAACTACCTTATTTACCAAAAGGGGATAACTTAATCATAAATTTTGTTGAACAAAGTTTCATCTGCTGATTGGCTAAAAAGTGACTGAATATACATGCCAGATAACACACTGCATCATCGTAAGAATGTGTGAAGTACAAAAGTGGGTCGACACTGCAACATGAACACGAAGATTGGGAAGTGGGAGGGGGGGAAGTGGATGTAAACATCAAAGTGAGCATGGAACACCTGTGAACAGTACTGTACTACAGAGAACTAGCACATTGCACTACACTCTACACTGATCAAAAGTAGGCCTCATTCAGTATTTATCAGCTAGTCTAGTGTTAACCCATACGATAATACTCTCTAGACTGACATACCTTCTCTAAACTGTGTAACTTGAATTTGATAAGAATATTTTCACAATTAATATCATAGCTCACTTTTGAATAAATTTATGCACGTTAAAATATTGATTTCTCTTTACATTTCAGTTGATAAAAACATTTCACATATTTTTTCCTTAAAAACTTATTTATTACAACAATTCCTCCATTTTCAAGAAATTTCATTTGAATTTGAATCTAAACTAAGAATTTTAATTTTTATAATTTATAATATATTTTTTCTAGTTTCATAATTTTTAACTTTTAGCTACAGTAGTCGAATTTAGAAACTGTAACGAACGTACTTGTATAAGCTTCTCCTTTGCCTGTTGGAGCAGTTCTTGCTCACGCCCCGAAAAGAAGCTTAACCCAATCGGCACGAGTCGTTTGAGACAAGCCACATGTAGACTGTTGTGTGCCTCTAGCCGTTTCTTCTCCTTCTTCTTGCTGCCCATGGCCATCTCCTTGGTTCCTTCCTGTGATGTCACATCGCTCTTGGCAGCCGTCGACATGCCCTTGGACTGGCTCGGCATGATCAGTGCCATGTTGTCAATCTCATTGTGTGCCACAAAGTTCTGTTCCTCACGTTTGAACATCTGGAAAAAATACTCAACACTTAAAGTGACTCAAATACCAAATTCATATTGTATAAAGTTAAAGAACTGTTGATCCTACATGTACAGTGATTGATTTCCTTCCAAATGATCTGTTATCGATAATTCATCTCATTTTCTGGGCTGTCAGTTTGTTTATTTACATACTGCGAGATGCATGTGACCTCTCAACCATCTGGCCGAGGACCAATCACAGCATACTCTAATAACCATGTGACTGGCTTTGCTTGGATTTTCATGCCTGAAAGCTCGGATTATTACAAATATAGCTATATACATTACATGAGTAATAATAATAACAGGCATAGATAAAAATCACCTCCAATGTTAGCCAGAACTATGATGGTTAAAGTTGGAGTTTAGGTTATCTTAGAGCTCTGTTGTGTCCTACATATTTTGTTCAGTATATATAAGTGCAGTAAAGTAATTACATATGTATATACCAGAGACTTGGACCACATATTATTCTCAATGACGTAAACTGTATACAATATATTTATTTTAATGTATTTTATTTTATTTTACATTTGTTATTTTTTTTTAAAAATATATATAAATATTTGTTTAATTATTTTTTAATTTTTAAAAAAAAATTTAATTTATTTTATTATGAATATTATTATTTTATTTTTATTTTTATTTTTTTATTTTTTTATTGCATGTATTATTATTTGTAATTTATTGTATTTAAATTTATTTTTGGTGATAATTATTATTATTTTTTATTTTTTATTTATTTATTTATTTATATCTATGTCACTGTGGGAATATCTCACACATATGTGATGACTATGTGTAACAATTAACAATTAAGCAGTTTTACAAATGTAAACAAGAATGAAAAGCATTGTCAAAAGGACCAGACCAAAATGTAAGTAGACGTGTAAAACATAAAAAATACAATGAGAAAATGTATTATATGTATGGATTAAACGTATTTTTATTCGAAAGAAAATGAATGAGGATTGTAATCAAGCTATAGAGCTTATTATTATACTATTCCTCGACAAATTATATTATAATATATTTATCATTGGTTGTGGAACAGTATAAAAATAAGCTTTACAGCTTGATTACCAAGTATTATGTGTATACGTACGAGAGACTTGGACCACATGGAGAAGATCTGGGCCACGCAGCTGAAGAGTTCCTCACACTCCACAGCAGGGTACTTTAGCCAGTGTGAGCGGTGCAGGTCCACGTACTTGATGAGCAAAGGGTAGAATGCATACACGTCCCTCGTCAAGATGCTGAATTTCTGTACAAAATCAAATCCGATGGTTTAAATCATTTAGACATACAATCACAGTTTGTTGACAGATTTTATTGTCAAACATATTTTAGCTGAACATATTTACATATGATGCATGTTCCACTGTTTCCAATATCATTATATTTTATTTTAATTTTGTATTTTTAAATCTCACGATTTGTACATTCATAAATTCTCCACATGATTTTACATACATCTTGGACCACGGCTTCCATGTCGGAACTGTCAGAGGATGTCCGCTTGTCAATCAGCAGTCTCTTTTCATAGTACTCTACATTGACAGAGGCCTGCTGCAGCTTGCGTGCGATCGGCAGGAAGTGCTCTTTGATCATGTCAGGTGTCGAGTTGCCGATAATTGGCTGTGTACGGGCTGAAAATCAACATTGTAATAAGCAATGGTAATTTGTCAAAAGTGTAATAATTTATGTTATTAGATGATACAAATGATAAAAACAACTCACTCATATAAGTCTAAAAAAAATATAAAATACTACAATATATATATTTTTTAAATTTATGAACATGTAAAGCAAATTAAATATTTAGAGCGGTTTTCAAGATTCTTTCACTCATATTAAGGCTTGTCAATTTAGAGCAGGAGGATATCCGCAACATTCATAATGCATAATGTAAACCTGCAAGCACAGGCTAGTATTGATAACGATATTATTAGATGATATAATGTAATAACAACTGGTTCATTCATTATATATGTCTGATCAAATTATTAAAAAAATTTGGTTGTAATTTAAGCACATTATTAGAAGATTTTATACACTTAAATATAAAATAAAATAACTTTGGACTCACTGGCAATTCTGTTCATCCAAGGTGCGTCCTCTGAGCCGATGTTGTTCCTGATGAGCTTCAGAACATTGCCAAGGACTGTGTTCATCTGAGCGGTCGTTACTGCTGTCACAGCAGCTCTATAAGCACAGTAATGTATATATCTTCATGAGAAAACATTTAGTAAATGGATCGGCTATTGATATATCTACATCTGGGAATAAATGTATTCAGTAATTCATTTCTCGCAAATACATCCCACACCTAGGTTCATAGGCATGGACAAAACTCATGTTAAAGAATTTTTATTGTATTTTTGTTTAAAAGGCTCTGAGACACTTTCAAGATGATATTGCATTCGTATTCTCACTTGGCAGTTTACAATAAATCTGCAATCCTGCAAGCACTGGTACAGATAAACAAAGGATGATAAAATCCTGCACTGTGATAGTACTGGCATGAATTCATCCTTTCCTGATAAAAGATTGTTACCAAGAGGCTATACACTGATACAGTAACCATTGTGTTACCAATAGGCTCTACAGTGACAAAGGGTTCCATTGTGTTACCATGAGGTTGTACGGTGACCATGGGATCCATTGTGCTACCAAGAAGCTCCTACATTGACCAAGGGATCCATTGTTACCAAAAGGCTCCTACAATGGGTGGCCAAGGGGTCCATTGTGTTACTGAGAGGCTCTACAGTGACCAATGGATCCATTGTGTTACCAAGGGACTGTATGGTGAACAAAGGATCCATTGTGTTACCAAGAGGCTCTCTATGGTGACCAAGGGATCCATTGTGTTACTAAAAGGTTCTACAGAGACAAAAGGGTCCATTGAGTTGCCAATAGGCTCTATGGTGACCAAGGGATCCATTCTGATTGGTTTCCGACTCACCCTTCTGTTTCCATTTCGGAGGTGTAGCTGAGCCAGAAGGGCAGGTAGCTGCAAAGCATGGGGAGCGTGACCTCAATGACGTGTGGAGACTCAATGTATTTTCCGCCAGACAGTGCCAGTTCCTCGACCTGTGACACGATCTTCTCCAGAGCTGGCAGGTTCTCAGACAGCTGGTCCATCACCTCTGTTTACATGGAAACATAACATGTTCAACTATCTCATCGCTGCACAAATCCTAAATACTGCTCTATAGGACATCTCTAGGACATCTCTAGGACATCTCTAGCAGAGAAAAGGTTTGTCAAAGTTGTTGAATGCATTCCCCCCCCCCACCCCCCACCCCAATGTTATACATTTTAAGAAAGACTGTTTCTAATAGAATATACTAGGAATGGCAACTATTTTGAATAGGAAAGTTTCAAACATTGTTAAAAATAATAAATTGTTTACAATGTCTTTGGAAAGGACTAGGAAAGGGTTAAATTATTTTAAATCAGCAACATAGGGTAAAATTCTTTTAAATCAGCAACAAATGTCATGCTGTTAAACATGTTAAAAGTGGTGATTTACATTTAATCTCTAATAGTGAAAACATGGTACTATCTGCATGTATATTTTTGGCTTGACAAATTTATGAAACATATTTTACCATTGAATCATATTATATGATTACATGTACACAAAAGTTATTCATTAGTTTACTGTTGAATCATATTATATGATTACATATACACAAAAAATATTATTCATTAGTTAACCGTTGAATCATTATAAGATTACAAAAAAGGTTATTCATTAGTTTACCGTTGAATCATATTATATGATTACATGTACAAAAGGGTTATTCATTAGTTTACAGTTGAATCATATTATACTATTATATGTACACAAAAAAATATTCATTAGTTTACCATTGAATAATATTTTATGATTAAATGTACAAACAGGTTATTCATTAGTTTACCATTGGCATTGAATCATATTATACGATTACATGTACAAAAAAGGTTTTTCATTAGTTATGCAATTAGACAAACAAAAAAAAGTTAGTAAATCAGAATATAACATATTGTCATAATCACTTTTTAGATGAAATATTGTATTTAATGGTCTGAAGATGGCTGAAGAGAATGACATTAAATTGTGTAAAGCATAATCCAAATTTAGCAAATTTAGCTTGAAGTTGGATGATAGTATGCAATGCATTACATGTAGGAAAAAGACATATTAATATCAGAAAAGAAACACATCCCATACCCTGTGCTTCAAGAGAATGTTCCGATATCTTTCCCTCCAGTCCAAACAGGATGGAGTTCTTGTTGAACTTGTTCTTCTCTGGTTCTAGGAAGGCAACTGGGAAGCAACTGGCGAATGAGCCCACACACTCTCCCAGAGCTGGCCGGTGTCTGGGGACATAAAATAACAAACATACATGTGTGTGTGTTGTGTGTTGTGTGTGTGTGTGTGTGTGTGTGTGTGTGTGTGTGTGTGTGTGTGTGTGTGTGTGTGTGTACAGTGCATGTCGTCAAAACAGAGCTTAATGTATTAGGAAATCTCAACTCTTCGAAATTCCCATTGAAAGCCCCGTTTTGCATAACACATCAAAATTCCCATTAAAGTCTCTTATTTGTTTTGCATCTCATTGAAATTACTACCTAAATAATTAATAGACCTGTATGGTCAGAAAAGAATACGTCCAAATGGCTTTATGAGATTTGTTTTCTCAGAAACAAATACATCCAAATGGCTTCATGATGGACGTGTATGTTCAGAAACCAATACATCCAAGATTAATGCATTGTAAATACACAAAGGCTATTTCAAGACTCCGGCATTTAGTCTACTCTGTAAATTGTTATTTTAAAAACATTTACCTATTATATTTCTATGTATGCCTTATTATTACTTTAATCATTAAACAGCACTGGTACAACAATTACATTCAAATAATTAATAAACAATACCTTCACTTGGAACTACAACAGACACATTACACTATCATCTACAAATTTAACTAACTGAGGCTCAAACTGGATATTAGTAAAAATAAAAAATAAATTTTAAAAAAGGCACACAATGAATAAACGTGATTATGAAAAATATATAATTGTCAATGCAGGTATACCAGCAATTGATTAAACGACATTATTTTCATTTGGCACATAGAGAACTAACAAAGTGCATGAGTAAGATAATACTAGTAATAGTATTAAATAAGTCAAACATGTAAATAAAGATGCAGTGGTTTAGAAAAATTAGTGATATCGATGTAAAAATGTTCTTGCACCAGAAACCAATGTGCTATATGTCTTATGGATTCAGTAGTCATTCTAGATATGTGCTAAGTCGCAGTGCTAAAGCTGAAGATGATGATAAATGTGTTAGCTATGGTAGTAGCTGAAACATAATACCATATTTCCACCAATTTTATCTTGCAAGCTTCATTACTTCATATCATGTCATATTTAAGGTGAAATATTCCTTTGAGATACTTTATTTTCAATCTTAATATAGTAAAAAGTCGCAAACAAATAATTCACTAATACTTGTGACATTCAATGTTATCCATAAATCATAACTAATAATATTTTGAATAGTTTCTGAATATGGTATCATAAATTAAACCACTACTAATGTGGCAGTTATGTCTAACGAAATTATCCAGTCCCCCTATAGATAAAAATCTGTAATACATATATCTTTAGATGCCTTCAATAAAGATGTGACTAGTTAAACAAAATCAGTTTGGCATTGAAAAAAGGAAGACGAATATCACACACACACACAAGTTTTTAAATGTCCAATAATGATAAAGATGACAACAAATTATTAATAGTTTTGAACAGGTAGGAGGAGGAGGTTCATAAAATAGTCTACGAACAATTTCACAGCATAATAGGGAATGGAGAAACTAAATTCCAAGTAGACATACGTAATATAACCCACACACGCAAATGCACACAAAACTATTAGCATACTCCAATTCTTACACATTCACAGCTGTTGCTATTTTACTGAACAGTAGCGTCTAGTTCTTGCAAATGGAACATCACAACAAGGACACAAAACACTAAAAATAACTCATAGGGTATTAATTGAAAAGGTTTAACCATATTAAATTTCAATCTACGTGGAAAAGAAAACTGCATAATTTCTAATAAATTATCAGCAGATTGACAGAGTTGCACAGTTGCATTGCTTGTCCCTAGATTCATACATTCAGAGATGTTCTTTGGAAGGAAAAATATCTTCAAGAAACTGACAAGAAATTGAAATAGGACTTAATGTAGCGGGAAATGGATATATAAATTAACAGTCATACCTGTATATAATTTCATGATGCTAATAGATTAATAGATACCATGGACTCTGGTACTAGAATGGATACAAACATGTGAGTAAAGAATCAGTCTAAATATCCCAATCCCAACTGCCATCAGCTTACCCCTACAACCACCCCCACCCCCACCCACTCTCTGACAATATCTACATATACCATAATGTTATTACAATATACTGTTACTGTCAAAACTGAACACTGTGGTAGCTAACAATTAAAATTAACAATTAAAATCTATTTATTAAAATATTTCCAATCGTTGTGTTTTCTGTGAATCTTCATGGATAATTATTTTACTATGTTTGCAGATAATATTTCTGGGTCCCTTTGCACATATTAATCACAGCACTACTATGTATAGGAGTAACAACTCTCACAGCCTTATAATTCTGTAGAAATGGACCCAGGTCATTTAGAATACTAGCTATGGACAGGTACCAAAAAACTCAACCTTATACTTTCACCATTAGCTTACTCTTGACATCAATTAAATAATGTCATCAAATACGAAGCAGCCAAAAAGGAAATAAAGAATCAAAATAAATAAACACATATTGGAAACAATGCAAACTATAGTAACACAATTATTTCACACACAAAAAAAATCACAGAGAGCAACAAACTGAGCATGATAAGACTGATGGGGGGACATCTCCATAGAAGATGAGATCAAGCAGATATTGGTACTGAGATTAAGTTCTAAAAGGATGCATCCAGTGTCTAGAGTGTCCATGCCATGGGTAAGCGTGGGATCTAATATACCTGGCTAGTTCCGTCATGATAGTCTCACTATTCCGCCAAGAGGTAGAAAGAGAAAGAAAGATATGAATACACTGTGGTGATTCCTGATTCCATCGATGAATGAGAGGGAGGGGGAGAAAAACAAACAATGTTGCGATGTGGAATAATAATAATAATAATGCCTACTTATAATCTTCCAAATCTGCCCCAAAGGCATGATCAAAGTGCCACGTTATTATCCCCAGTCAATGGATCAGTGTGCAATTATAACAAAATGAAATGTTAAATACAATATTTATTTGTCCCAAGGATGAAATATATAATTTCATTTACAATGTTCTTTTTCAAATTGGACAGGGAATAGATGTAAGTATAAAGATGTTCAAGACTATGAAATCGCTGTACTTTGGAAGACAGTCACTTAAAAAAAAAATCTTTTCAAAAATTGTATATATATAATATATATATATATAAAATGATCTTTAAAACATTTAT
>JAUTBT010023824.1:0-20341 GCA_032361225.1 Lepetodrilus schrolli
CCCCCGGGGCGGGATTTGAACCTGGAACCTTGGCTCCGAAGTCCAACTGTTCTACCACTGCGCTACCACCCGCCCTAGTTCCATCATACAACAGATATTGGGCCATGTTCCTGAACCTATCATCTATAGATTACCTTGTGGGCAAGGTTGAAGTAAAGATTACTTTGGAGGTATGATTGGTACAATCCAGAAATTGAACGCTTAGTAGAAGCTGTACGAGTACCACACTGAACAACTCACCGTAAGTCTGTTCGTCGTCAGTGTCCGTCAGCAGCAGCTGTACAAGCCTCAGCAAGTGGGACCGCTGTCGATTGAGAGATGTGATTCTCAGCTCGATGGCGATTGTCTTCAATAGCCAGGATTGGTGAGTAATCACAGAGTGATCTAGTGGGGGGATGAAAATTAACAAAATAAACACAATTAATAAACCTTTTTGAACACTAGTCGTGATAATGATAACAAATAATAAGAGCTTGAAATAATCAAAAATATTCTACTTGTCACCAGGATACATAAAGTATTGGGCATACTAGCTTGTATATTAAATATTGGGCATTCTAGCTTGTACATAAGTATTGGGCATACAAGCTTCTGCTATCTGAACAGTGAGAATTTCAATCAATCAAATTTGCTTGTTAGCTCATAATTTCAGACAATAGCATCAGAAAACTGTGAAAACAAGCACAACAATGATTGAACATTCTTTCGACTGTCGACATTTGCAAAGATTACGTGTGACACCAACCGTAGTCGTCTCCCCTGAATGGCAGATGCTGCAGCTGATTGAACAGGAAGTTGTGCGTGGTGCGGAGGTAGCGCAGCGTGGGAGCCGACGTGTCCCTGTTGGAACACAGGACGTAGATGAGGTTGTAGCACAGCTCGGCCAGCCGGGGGGCGTCGTGGAGACATGAGGGACCAGACCGCGATCCTACACCCTGACCCAGGAACGCCAGCACCGAGTGGAAGCATGTGCGTGGAGATCCCAAGATTCCTGCGAGAAAGAAGACAAAACAAAGGGGAAAAGTACTGGTACCATTCATTGAAAGTGTAGAATCAGACAAAACCACGATACGTGAAAATGTAAATATGTAAATAAGAGCAAACATGAAGTTCAGGATTCAATTCCACATAACAATTCTATCAGAATGGGAATGGTGAGTTCACTGTACATGAATATGGAGATCTCCCATACAGCTACAGCTGTCCTGTGGAATGTGACCCAGAAGCTCAGAGGGGTGGCTATTTACCAGGGTCCTGCAGGTTGGTTTTGGAGACGGCCTTCCTGACCTCGAACCCCAGCATCCAGTGTGCCAGGTTGGGCGCTGGCTGGTCCAGGACGTGAAGCAGGAGCTGGATGATGTTCTGGCGCGACGCGTTCCGAACCTGGGCCAAGCTGACTTCTTCTGCAATTCACAGAACATCAGCAGAAATTAAACATTACCATCAACTATGTCATTGTTTCCTACTCAAAACATGGTCACCCTTTCATGAAGATCTCAAATACACTACAAAGCTAGAGAGCATAAGTCTCACTACATATATAAGAACACTTATGACAGTGCTATCAGGCATTGCATCAGATAATTTGTGATTTCAGCGGAAAACAAGCCCAGGATCTGGGGGCTGCAGTTCCCAAGCCAGATCCAGTGCAAATAAATCGACCCTTGAACAAATAACATCATGAAAGGGTGTTCTGAAAGCAAAACCAAAACCGTTTGTATCTTTAGCCATTACTAAGCATGATAAGTTGAGATGATAAACGAATAGAAAGTCTTACTGTCTTCATCGTTGTCTTCATCGCTGTCTTCTTGTTTCACTTCATTCTCATCCATCTCAATACATTCCACAAATCCTTGCAGTAACAGGGAACTCTCCTTCTGTAGAAATGGAAACATCGTATTGATTACTCTTTGTATTCAAAGTGACACAGGCAACATTTCTCTTTGTAATCAAAGGATATGGTTCAGTACACAGATGTGTTATGGTTTAAATATATAAAAAGATATTAAAATGTCAAGAAATCAGAAAGGTATTGATGAAAAGTTAACATTTATCTCTGGAAAACATCGGTCAAAATAAATTTGTAAAATATACTTTAAAATCTGGATAGTGATAATCAGTTGGTATATGCCACAAAATCCTGCCCAATGATATCATCCAGTGAAAACAAGTGGAATTGCTGTGGAATAACATATGACCAGTGGAAACCTGGGCTGCATTCAGGCTGCATTCAGGCTGCATTCAGGCTGCACTACATTACACTGCACTACACTACACTATTTATCTACAAAGTAGTGGCTGGCTGAACGGGTTCGTAGGAAAATAGCAGGAAATTGGTTTGCGGATGCAACCTGTGCATACCCTTCATGCTTTAGAGTTTTCCTACAAAACACTACCGAGTCCAAACCCGTAGTGAAAAGTACATGTGTTGGCTCAACAGCTTCCGTAGCACTACATAGTACTATGTAGTGAAAAGTATTGCAGCCTGAACGCAACCCTGACAATGTAAAGTTGGAGGTTGACGACAGCGTACCTCGTCTGCAGTGAAGAGAGACACGAGGACAGTCTGAATGGGGGCAGACTGACACACCAGGTACAAGATCCTCATTGCAGACAGACACTGGTGAGACAGGAAGCTGTTGAACATCACAAACCTGAAATGCACAGCAACAACAAAAGGCATCATTGAACACATTTAATCCGTTGATTAAAAAAGACAATTCTTGTATTAACAGCTGATATGACGACTTAAGAGAGGGTTACAGTCTCGTAGCAGATATAAGAGTTTCTTGTAAGGGGTTGATGATGATGATGAATTGGTGCTTTACGTCGCAGCGGGAATATTTCACACATACGCGACGACTACAATGGTATTTAATAAACAATTACTAACTACGGATTCAAGAAAAGAAAATAAGCATGAAAAACCATGCCAAAAATAAAATAGAAATGGTGATGTAGAATATTGACAAATAAATGATAATGATAGGAAAATATATGATTTAAAACTTTACGTAAGGTCGAATTTCCTTTAAAAAGGATAAAATAAGGTGCCCAGGAACCTGGGTAAATAAATGTAGATGAAGAATAAAACTTGGCACACCGAGTTGCAAAGTAAGGATGTCCTAACCAATTTACCGAATAATTTACAGAATAATTACACTATGTCTAATAAAACTGAACCCATAGGGTATTTTTTTATATACAGGGAACGATATAAATTGTGTATGTATGTATACTGAATGTTGCAGTAAACCTGCTCGCACAGGCTGGTACCGACAGACCAAGGAATATGAACCCAACACAACTTACTTGGCAATATTGACTAGATGGTCTGCTTTGCCACTGCGAGGGTTAATGCTCAGCAGCAGTTTGTCCATGGGGGCCACTAGCAGGGGGGACCCAGTGTCTCGGATCATCGCCTCAAACGTCCCCTCCTTCTCCAGCGATGTCTCCACGAGGCGCAGACATAGCAAGGCCGTTTTCTCCAGATGCTCTTTGCCTGCAGCAAAAATAAACAAAATATCCATTGAAAGGGTTATCTCCCCTATGTCAAGGCCATCATGACAAAGCTATTAATGATTCCGATGTTTAATGTGAGTAAAATCTTTCCCCCCTCCAATAGTGGTTTCAAACAGAGAAATGGAAGTAAAAAATAAATACCTGGCACTGTTGAATACTGCTCAAATATGGAAACAGACTCGTCCAAAACCCTTAGAACCTGAAATAAAAATAAACAGACACTTTCAGAATGTCTTCAGTTTCGAACAGTCAATCAGAATGACAGGACATCTGTACTTACATGTTGTCATCTTGTGATTCGCGACAGAGGAGCTATGTTATTTGTAAAATCATCCAGCAATAAATATTTATACATATTAAAAACATTTGATTGAAATATTCAACACATTAAGCGAGATTTTTTGTGTACTTCTCAACCTACCATCTTGAAGAGTGCCGAGTCATTGAGCATGTGCAGTAGTAGCGTGTGTCCGGGTGGTTTGTTGGCAGGAGTTATCCCCCCTCCCTGCACCTCCACCATGGTGTCGCGGAAATCCTCCTCCTGGATCTCGTGGTCCTGTAGCAGCTTGCACAGGATGGACAGTGCAGAGGACGCCACCTGCCACTGAGACCAGAATGTCGGATCAGTACACCTTCACAGATATCAGTACACCTTCACAGATGTCAGTACATCTTCGCAGATGTTCGTTCATAACAGATGTCCGTACCTTCACAGATAACTGTACATTCGCAGATGTCCACAGACTTTTACAGATGTCGGTACACCTTCACAGATGTCAGTACATCGTCGCAGATGAAATTTCGATGGAAAACAAGTTTTTCGCAAAGTTTAAATAAAAAATCTATTCACTTTACGAATTCGTTTAACATTTCAAGAGTAATAGTCTCAATCTAAAATTCCAAAATGGCCGACTTCAGATGCAGTTTCGTTAGAATACAAGTCTCTCGCAGTGTTTACCTTTTCTCCGCTGTTTTTGTACGCCCTGGAGTTGAAGCGTAAGAAGACGTTGTTTATGATGAACTCCAGGTAGGGGTCAAACCCGGGTGCCCGATATCCTGCCCCAAGGCCTGCTGGGATAGGAATGTCCGTAAGTTTGTCCAGCAGCTCCAAGAAAGCGATTGTCATGGTGTACTCCTCATTCCTGCTTTCTATCTCCTCCAACTCAGTCTGAAAACAGTGTAGATGTCTCATGTTAAAACCATGCAGACTGATCTGTGCCGTCCCTCTAGATCTATTGTTTTTATATTATGTATACTTCTATTGTTTTTATCTTATGTATACCTCTTCAACTAACAAACGGCCATTCTTCTCCAATTTCATTCTAAATGCAATGTAAGTAAGTGCTAGTGTCTAAAGATGAAAGATGAAAGAAATAGTAACAACTGTGACTCAAGAGATGTTAACTCAATGCAAGTAAGGAGTCAGTTACATTAACTTCCAAAACAAGATGGCTGTTCCTCTAAAACAAGATGGCAGTTTCTTGTTGATCCAAAAGGCAAGATAAAAGAAGGTCAGCGTTACCTGAATACCACCGCCCTGCTCGGCACTGCTAGCTGTTGTTGGCAAAATCTGTCAGAAAAAGTATCATAAGTTAATTTATATCTCTCAAAGCCTCAGAACGCAGCAAGACAGGACTACATAATCCTTTCTCAATGGGAAGGCCAAACTTGAATATAGAAGAGCACACAGGAGCCAGGACACCCATTTAGCAGTCAAACATGGCCGTTCTGTATTTCCAATGTTGCTAGCTAGCTAGTACTAACAGACCAATGATGATATCCGCATTGCCATTTTACAGACAGCATATTCTATCAATATCGCATCAGAAAGGCAACTTTCGCGAACATTGATGTCGGCTCCCGGGACGAGATTTGAACCTGGGGCTCTCATGTCCAACGTTTTACCTTTGCACTACCACCCACCCCTCCTCCTGCATACCTGCTCCAGGTCAGGGGCAACTACTCCTGCGTACCTGCGATTCCTCCAGAGTCTGCCAGATGTTGGCGGCGATGGCTGGAGTCCTGGCGAGGGCGGCCAATGTCCGCAGCAGCTCTGCCTTCATGGTGGATGGCACGCTGCAGCCGACCAATCCAAACATCATGATGACCATGCCCCATTGCTGGTTTCCGTACAGCGCACTGCGGCAACTCTCATTCTGCAGAGAAAAATGAGGGGAAAATTCTATTCAATAATTAATTCTAAACATGATATTTCAGTACACGGACGCAAGTACGGGATTCAGCTCCACTGGATGATCGTAGCATTTCGAGTCACAGGGAGTTTCAACCAGATATAGATCTTAAAGCGATTTCACACAGACCTGCTCAGCGATGCACCTCATGAGGTGCAGGAGAGCCAGAATGCCGTCCAGCTCCTGGGGTATGATGGCTCTGACCGACGGCGCCCTGTACACGTTCGAGTCGATGGAGCTCTGGGTCTCACGTCGCAGGCTGGAGTAGTACTGGTTGAAGGAGGAGAAGATGTGGTCCCACGACACCATACTGGACGAGCCGCCTGTAGGCAGAACCAACAGACACACGGACATGAGAGACGACAATAGGTCAGTGGTGAAAAGTAAGAAACACAAGGATGAATGTCTCCGCTAATCTGGTATTGTTTTAATACAAATAAAAACCATACTGGATGAACCACCTGTAGGCAGAACCAACAGACACACGGACATGAGAGACAACAACAGGTCAGTGGTGAAAAGTAAGAAACACAAGAATGGATGTCTCAGTTAATTATAATAAATTGGAAAAGTTCTGGAATAGCTTGCCTGAATTGTGTCCATTTAACTTGAGGAGGTTAAAGCAGTGCCTCGCGGCCTGAGGGCCTGATGAGAGTCCGGTCAACATGTGGATGTACGGAATGTACAGAGGGGTCGGCAGGAGGTCACCAGCACCACGGATGAACTTGAACAGTGCCACCTGGTGTCAAAGAAAGATAACTCAGTCATACCAAAAACAAATCAGATAGATTGAGAGAAAGACATACAGATGGCGAGTGGGTGATTATGGAGTTTTAACATCGCTGTGGGAATCTTTCATCCATTTGCGACCACACACAGATGGATGGATAGACAAACAGAATTAGAGAGATGAGATACACGGCGAGTTACAGCACAAGAAAACATTAATATAAATTGAATAAATAATATATATACAAAATGTAACTAGGGTTTAGTCAGCCTTTTTCTAAATTATTTAACTCATATCTTAGCATGTCAGTTTATGCCTAGGAAACCTGCAACACCTGCAGTGCAGAGCATAGCAGTAACCCTGCAAGTACCCACCTGCCTGGGAGGCGGCCTGTAGTTGTAGAAGGACTCAGCTACTCCGCCAGACTCCGAGGGACACCAGTATTCCACGGAGAGCTCCAAACTCAGAGGATCCTTCTTGTACAGTGAATTCATCTGGAGGTCATATATATAATAAATATATAATATAATATATATATTTATTTATTTATTTATTTTATTTAATTTTTTTTTTAAATATTGTTTTATTTTATTTTTTATTTTTATTATTTATCTAGGGATCTCGGAACACGTGATAAAAGACATAATGGGGCCTGTTGTTGATGTGAGGCAAGATAAATTACCTAGGATTATAAAGAATTTTGTTTTGATGTGTTGATACTGAAGCGTATGTTAATTATATCCTATGTGTGGGGCTCATTCATGTCTTACAGAAACTGCCTTCAGTGAATAATCCAATAACTATTGGCAAAATCTGCTCTCCATGCTTGGAGTTCGTTATCTCACCAGTTCAAACATGTGCTCGAGGTCATGCCTCTGAGGTGGAGCTTCCAGTCCCTCCATCTGGTGCGCCATGATAATCCTGGCAGTCTCGTCGCCACGGTTACGCAGTTCCTTCACCTACAACAGTCTCCGGTGTACACTGTTTCCTACTCCTGTTGATTTACTATTGGTTTGTGTCGTCGCAGGCATTGTTCACACATATGCGACAATTCTCACCAAAAACAATGTGATAAAACTTAAGCCATCAGCCATGAATAGATTACAAATGAGAGACAGAACTTTGAATAAAATGGACAGGAGTCGTGAAGAAGTCCTAGCTGAACTGTGGGGGTGGGGGGTTTGTCGTATGACACTAACCTTCAACGGCATGTGGTAAATGAAGTCAGTCAACAAGCAGTGGACTCGACGTGTGTAGAACTCCTGTAAAGATTCATATTATGTATTAATAATAATATTGTGCACATTTATATTGCACCAAATCCACCGTCCATTATTATTACAGTATCATAACTGAACTGTGTTGGGTTTCAAAGAAGCTACTTGGAAAACATGACACATGACATGCCATGAAAACTGCATGTCAAAATACGCCCTAATATGGACATGCCACAGACTGGGACACCCCTACAGTAACAGTATAACAAGATTAATACTTGGTCTTTCTAGCTCATTCTGACAACAAACACAAAACCTCTCATATTGTATACCAGGGCTGCGTTCAACCGACAATACGTACAATACACTACAATACAATACTTTTCTCTCATGTAGTAGTTCGCTGAACAGGTTAGTAGGAGAGTAGCAGGAAATCGGTTTGCGCATGCGTCCATTCCCTTCATGCTTTGGATTTTCCTACATTTTCCTACGGGCTCAAAAGCCGAAGTAAAAAATACTGCTCACTAATACTACCATGTGTCGGCTGAACGGCCACTGTAGCTCTATGTAGTAGTTCGTAGAGATATGTATTGTTGGCTGAACGCAGCTCAGATAGTTGATAACACACAACACTCACATCCTGGTGGAATTCTGGAAGGGAGACAACTGAGTTGTGGAGGAAACTGAAGATGTTTCCCTCAATGGCGTAATCCATCAGCGCCTCATCGTCTTCAAATACATCGGATGTACCTGGAAAATATGTAAACAAACTTTGAAACAATATTTACGAAAACAAAACAGGTTCAAAAAGAGAGAAAATTAGTGAATGTCATGTAATCCTGCCAGAATCTTTCACTAATATGTGACAAGCATAATGAAAATACTCATCACGTTACACAAGCATAGTGCAATGAAATTGAACCTGTGAAATACACAGATGTGACAGATAGAATGTGATTGGGGAATGGTTTCACCTCCAGCAAGGGGATACTGTGACAGCTGTCTCAACAACACTGCCCAGGCAAACTGAGCCACTGCCTTTAGTCCAGGCATGTTCCACTGTACGTCAGACAGGACTTCTCTGTGCAGATCCATCAGATAGCTGGGGTCTGATATCACTGGCAGCTTCTGGGCAATCTCTGTGAACACAATGTCAGAAACTATGCCTCCGAGGGAAAATACTAATAATAGTGGTTATGAAAACTGAAAATCTTAGAAGCATGAGTTGGGGAGCATATGTAATTTTTGTTTAAATTTTAATTGGGGTTTATGCATTTGTTAGTTTTTTTTAATTGTGGTTTAGATCTGCTTTCAAGGTTTTTTCACTTATATCACAGCTTGTCAGTTTATGGCAGGAGAAAACCTGCAACATTCGTAGCACTGAATGTTGCACTGGCTGGTACAGATGAGCCAAGGATGATAGCTGCGATGACAGGAGCGTCTCTAAAAGTCCATCAAATATTCCATGTCATTGAATATATCATAACTCTTTCAATGTTGAAGTCAACTGGAGATGCCCTAAACAGCACAACATGTGACGCGGTCAAGTAAGAAGACAGTGAGTTATTGTTTTAGCCGCAGTGGGAATTATTCACCCATACACGACGATCAAGTAATAAGACCATCCGTCTATGTGACTGGGCACGGCAAACCGCTCCCTAGACAGGACTCAAGGTTAGCACCAGTGAGCAGCCTAGCTTTTAAAAAGTTTTTTATTGGGGCTTTAAGTCGCTTTCAAGATTCTTTCACTTATATCATGACGTGTCAGTTTAGGGCAGGAGGAAACCAGCAACATCCGTAGCGCTGAATGTTGCAGTAAACCTGCGAGCACTGGCTGGTACTGCCAAGACCAAGCATGATAACTGCATTGCCACTCTACAGACAGAACATCTTATCAATATTGCGTCAGAAAGGTAACTTTCACTTTCCCGGGCCCCCGGGGCGGGATTTGAACCGGGAACCTTGGCTCCAAAGTCCATCTGTTCTACCACTGCGCTACCACCTGCCCAAACCTTAACCCTAACCCTAACCCTAACCCTACACGTACCTCTTCTGAAGCTGCCACACACCTTGGCTGTGTACTCTGAATCCACTGCCTTGATCTCACCCACAGACAGGTCCTGTACAGCAATACAAATACTTCACCATCATCATCATTATCATCATAATAATGCATATTTATAATGCAATAATAGTAATTTAGGCAAAAAACTTGCAAGTTACACATGCAACAGCCCTTTTTCTGACAATCTGATGGTGTCCATCTTATAGTCCAACTGCTAGGGGGAAAAATATGGGCTTATTATCATTTTAATACGTTTAGGGACAAAACCTGTCTAACAAGGTGTGTATGTGTGTGTGTATGTGTGTGTGTGTGTGTGTGTGTGTGTGTGTGTGTGTGTGTGTGTGTGTGTCTGCACGTGTACATTATCATAGCAAATTCTTTTTCATCAAATATGCAAATATTTTGTAGTATAACTATTTCTGTATCATATGAAGAAACAATAATAATAAAAAACATAATAAAAAATATTACTTTAGTTGATTTAAGAGGTAACTCCCTTAGTACATCTGTCTACGAAAAAGTAGTGCAAACTGTATGAATCTGTGAAGCGGTTCGTACAAAAGTTAGCACATTGTTTTTTTCTGTTCATGCCTCAATGAGAGTAAAAAAGATGTTCATTTGCGGAAATGGTGGATTATGACCATCAGAAGAGAAGTGGATCCCAATTTTAGAGTATGAATGAATGAATGAATGAATTATTGCATTACGTCACAGCGTAATTAGTATTAAGAATGGTGAATGTCCTTTTCTTATTGTCAAATACTTTCGCCTTCCCCAAAGTATATTTCCACTTGATGTATAACAATACACACCAGGAAACCTGTCATATATATATATATATAATGCAGGTAACTATGCCCACACACATCCTGGAGGGATAGTGTATGCTGAGACTGCCTTCATTTGCTGGTACACAATACTACGCTGAACAAAAAAAGCTAAGTTGGAATACATTTCTTTTGTTAAAGTTACAAAGGACGAATTGCTGACACTGTGCAGACCAGGATTTAGGACAATGCCATCACAATTCCTGGTATTATAAGCCCAGTAGTTAGCTGTAGAAGTGAGTCATATCATCCGTCTTTGTAGTCGACATCTCTGTCATAAACAACTGCATTCTTGCTCTTGCAGTGAATACTGTATTGAAAATTGCCTCCATCAATTATGTGGATTTGTTAGTACTATACGTCTAGTGCTACTATGCTATGTAATGTTTTGTGTAAAAAATTAAATTGGCTAGGACATTATTGTGGATTCATCTGCTACGCATCTGCCAGTTGTTGATGTGACTTGCCCCATGTTTATGTTCTTACTACTTGTACTAGTCTTGTACTAGTCTTGTACTACTTGTACTACTTGTACTACTTGTACTGATGAGAGAAAGCAATAGATTCACATACATCCCTCCAGTGTGTGCAGTCCAACTATAACACATGTCTACTGTTTTTACAAAATACCCTATCAACTGTGCATTACGAAGAGTGATATATAACTGCCCTAGTGCTAAGTGTGTTGTAGCATAATGCACTATGCCCTAGTGCTAAGTGTCTTGTAACATAATGCACTATGCCCTAGTGCTAAGTGTGTTGTAACATAATGCACTATGCCCTAGTGTTAAGTGTATTGTAACATAATGCACTATGCCCTAGTGCTAAGTGTATTGTAACATAATGCACTATGCCCTAGTGCTAAGTGTATTGTAACATAATGCACTATCCCCTAGTGCTAAGTGTATTGTAAGATAATGCACTATGCCCTAGTGCTAAGTGTGTTGTAACATAATGCACTACACCCTAGTGCTAAGTGTGTTGTAACATAACTCACCACACCCTAGTGCTAAGTGTGTTGTAACATAATGCACTATGCCCTAGTGCTAAGTGTATTGTAACATAATGCACTATGCCCTAGTGCTAAGTGCGTTGTAACATAATGCAATATGCCCTAGTGCTAAGTGTATTGTAAATTAATGCACTATGCCCTCGGGTAATATACTTAAATTTATTAACAGAAGAACAGGTGTTTGCTGTATACTAATTTGTTTTTGGAAGCTGAATTCAAAATGTTCCAATGATGAAATACAAATTGCCGGGAATGGAACTCAAGCCAGCCAGGTGTACTGTAACTGTATTGTTTATGTTTTGTTTAAAAAAAAGTTAACTACGAGATTAATGTGGATTCGTCATGCATTGCCCATCTACATGAACATTGTTTCAATGAGCCTATCATCTGGCAGACCACCAGGACGGATGCAATTCACAATTCATAATACTTATTCATGTGAACTGATATAGATATCAAAATGAGGCCTTCCCTGTAAACAGTTAAGGCACTAGTGTGTACCTGTAAATAGTTAATCCACTAGAGTGTACCTGTAAATAGTTAAGCCATTAGTGTATACCTGTAAACAGTTAAGGCACTAGAGCGTACCTGTAAATAGTTAATCCACTAGAGTGTACCTGTAAATAGTTAAGCCACTAGTGTGTACCTGTAAATAGTTAAGCCATTAGGGTGTGTACCTGTAAACAGTTAAGGCACTAGAGTGTACCAGTAAATAGTTAAGCCAATTGTGTGTACCTTGAAATAGTTAAGCCACTAGAGTGTACCTGTAAATAGTTAAGCCAATTGTGTGTACCTGTAAATAGTTAAGCCACTAGAGTGTACCTGTAAATAGTTAAGCCAATTGTGTGTACCTGGAAATAGTTACACCACTAGAGTGTACCTGTAAATGGTTAATCCACTAGAGTGTACCTGTAAATAGTTAAGCCAATTGCGTGTACATGTAAATAGTTAAGCCAATTACATGTACCTGTAAATAGTTAAGCTAACAGTGTGTACCTGTAATTCCACCATCTCTTCTCTAGGGATTCTCTTCTCAAAATCTTCAAAGTGTCTGAAATAAGAAATCAGGCAAATACACATTATATAAACATAAGTAAATAGATATAAATACAAATGTATTTAAATGAAACAACAGTCTCTTTTCCAAACATTTTCTGTTCTCTAAATATAAATTTTATTATTACAAAATATATAACTTTACACATTATTCAGTTCTTAATCTTCTGTATTTTAAAATTTAATATCATAAATAGGACACATTTGATCCAGGTAACAAGAATGTACATGGCTTATCTCCCTTACACTAGACATTTCCAGTTTTAGCGCAAGCCATGCCCCTAGCAACCATCCCCAGCAACAGAATAATGTGTGGTCAGTGTTCGCATCATTGCTCTAGTCATTATTTCGGAATAGTTCTATATAAGTTAAATTAGCAAATGAGTGGCAACATTTATTATTCATAGCAGACTAAAATATTTGTGGTATTTGGGGATAAAAGACCAAAACGTATGGTATTTGATTGCAATGTTATATTATTTGGACCTATTTTCATGTGTCCAGAGGATCGGGTTTACACTTGTAAAAAAGGCCAATGCTGTTTTTCATTTAATTTTCATTGTCTGCATTTACTTTGTGGGACAATAATTAAATTCCAAACAAAGGTCAGTGAGAATATCTCAACTGTGATGCATTCGACGACACGGCAGAGTTGTCAACAATTAGGCCGGCAGCCAGACACCGAACCTGGGTTTAACGTCCAGACAATGTTTTATTGGTGTTTTGACATCTTCAACATGTCTAGAATGAGAATCCGAGTGACGTCACTTTCGTCTCCTTGGGAAATTTGTATTAAAGGCTCAATTCAATATGGCCACCACTATGAAGTGTACATGTATTTTCTCAAAACATCATTCTTAGGTTATTTACAAACTTTACTATGGTGGCAAACAATATGTTTTCATGGTCAGAAAATCCACTAGTACACATAAAATTAATGCAAATATTTTTTAAAGGTTAAATTCAAAATGACCACCATGAATGAATGCATTTCTACATAACTTAACTTCTAGACAAGGTAGAGACTTGATTTTGGTGGTAGACAATATGTTTTCATGGTCAGTGAATTCACTAGTACACATAGAATGAATGTATCAGCAGTGGTAGAATGTTGGATTTTGGAGCCAAATGTTCCAGGTTCAAATCCCACCCCGGGAGCCTGGCATCAATGTTTGCAAAAGTTACCTTTCTGACGCGATATTGATTGGATGCGCTGTCTGTACAAAAGCAATGCAGTTATCACCCTTGGTCAAGATAGTACCAGTCAGTGCTTGCAACTGCAATGTTTACTGCAACATTCAGTGCTACGGATGTTGTGGGTTTCCTCCTGCCATAACCCTCTCCATGCTGGAGGGAACCGGAAATGCCACAGAAAGCTTTGTCTGTGCCTAATCCAGCAGGGCGAGGGTTAAACTGACACGCTGTGATATAAGTGACAAGAATCTTGAAAGCGACTCTAAACCTCAATTAAAAAAATACAATACATGACAGCTTCATAATACTTACTTGACTCCTATGAGTTGTGAATGATTAAGTTTATCTGTATTTTTTCTCAAATCTGAAAAAGAATGAAAAATATGACTACAGTAAATGTCCAAAAAGGAAAATGTTGAAAAATCAAATTATCGTTAACGATGGCACACTACTCTATGTTCACTGTCAATTTAGTGGATTACCTTCAACTGTCTTGATTCCCTC
Source organism: Lepetodrilus schrolli (assembly GCA_032361225.1). NCBI lineage: Eukaryota > Metazoa > Mollusca > Gastropoda > Lepetellida > Lepetodrilidae > Lepetodrilus > Lepetodrilus schrolli. The sequence goes on from JAUTBT010023824.1 coordinate 14,320, forward strand.
TGTCACAAATTTATGAGCTGCTGCTGGACTATCAAGAAGAAAACCAGAATTAGCAATAGACTTAGAAATAGACTTAGAAATAGACTTAGAAATAGACTTAGAAATAGACTTAACAATAGACTTAGAAATAGACTTAACAATAGACTTAGAAATAGACTTAGAAATAGACTTAGAAATATAATTAACAATAGACTTAGAAATAGACTTAACAATAGACTTAGAAATAAATAGACTTAACAATAGACTTAGAAATAGGTTTAGGCTTCACCAATCTGAAGCCCTATTCACATGTAGACATCTACTCACAAAAGCATTTCTTATGGAGTACATTTATGAGAATGAATGCGTATTTAATATGTGTTCACATGGTATTAAGGAATACACCAGTACAACGTCTGCTACATCATTTCACTTGCACGGAAGAAATGATCTGATTTCTGGCATTGCATTGGACAAATATATATCAATTCTTCAAAAGTGTTTTCATGATGTCTGTGCCCATGGCAATATTGGCAATATTGGAAATTTCAAAATGTTCTACAAGGGTGGGACAAAATATATATATTTCCACCATGGCAGTCTATTTGTCCAGACAAGGAAATCACTGCTAGTAAAACTATTCACAATCCAGACCAACATTACATTACACCTGTGCAATGATTGTTTAAGAATATCAACATATTGAGGAAAGCTAGGAACACCTGTATAATGACAATTTTCTGTGTGACGTCATAGGATGCTCTATAAAAGTCATCATATTAGCTGTCTCTTTACTGTGTATAGCTCGCTGAACATTTGCTACAAACATTTGTTATTGGTATCATCATATTGAGGAAAGCTAGCACAATGGAAAACTGGATCAGATTCATTTTTTAAAAAAGGATTTGGGAGCTATGGCCATTCTATGAACAGCTGTATAGTGGAAATATCTGTGAATGGTATCATAGATTGCTATAAAAAATTCATAATTTTATGTGCTTTTTGCAGTTCTACAGCTAGCTCAACATTTGCTACAATAATTTGTTTCACTTATATCACGACTTGTCAGTTTAGGGCAGGAGGAAACCTGCAACATCTGTAGCGCTGAATGTTGCAGTAAACCTGCAAGCACTGGTTGGTAGTCCCTTTAATAAACTTTTCTACAATATTTCAAACAATGTATTTGTCAGGAGTAGAATTAATACCTGTCTTAAGACCAATGGCACTTTAAACCACTGTTGGCCATGCTAACCTCATTTCTGCTTTTGGCCCTCTTGATTTTCAATAAATTTTATTAATTTTATTATTATTATATTACATTATCATTATTATTTAATGTCAATTATTGTAGATATTAGTATCACATAAAAAAATATATAATTTAACATTACAAGAATAAGTTTTGATTCGACTAGAATTAATGTAAATCAACGTTTCTATCAACGAATGAAAAATTAACGAATGTCCAAATTAGTCAGTTCATGTTTGAGGCTCCAGTGTTTTACACATATCTCTTATAAAGTTGGTATCTGACAACTTATATTTTTTTAATTAAAAGATAAAACTTTTAAAAAAAAATACACTTCCACTTATTTCTACCCCTGCTTGTGTACTTACTGGTGGTCATAACTCAATAATACTTTAAAAAAACATAAATCTGATCTAGTTTCCCATAGTCCTAGTATTATTCCTCAGTGTGCTGATTCAAGATATTTATTTCATGGTCGACCCCCAAGTGGTATATTAAAGCACACTTTTGCCCTGAACTACTAACACTAACCATTTGAGATATTTGCGTAAGATTAGCGTTGTTTGACAAAGTGTAAATCACTTATTTGGCTACCAGCAGGCTTAACTTTATTTCATTTTAAAGTCAGGTTTCTGGGTTGATCCATTGTAAATCAACATGGGTCATCCCACATCTATCAGCATTTTAGTAAAGAAGCATTATAACTAAAGAAAAAGAAAAATGTAATTATGGTACTTTTAATAACATTACACACAACACACGCACACGTCACCAAAACCAGCATTGAACACAAACAAAGACGAAGGCATTGGTTTACACCAGTTGAAGCCAAGTTAACCCTCTCCATGCTGGAGGCAACTGAGATGCCCAAATAAACTGTGTCTGTGTCTAATACAGTAGGGAGAGGGTTAATTGGTTACTGGTAAATATGTATAATAAAATTACTGATATTAACAAACAGTACTTTGAAAATAATTGTGCATTGAAATCTGAACAATTAATGTGTACTGTGTACGGCTGTTTATAACGAGTATTGACAATTATATTGACCAATTATATTTATTTTCTGTCAACTGACCATTCATAATCTCCTAATTATTATTTATATATTTCACCCGACCGACTGGCCAAAATATCAAATTATATGTATATTTATTTATATTTTCGACTACCTGAGGCAAAATTTTCACAGGAAAATCTGTAAACCAGAGAATCAAATAACTACGGCCTAAAAGATTATGTAAAATAAGTCTCCCCACTGGATATGCTCCTGAGCTGAGATGGATATATTATATTAATGAGAATATTAGATGCATCAGCAAAGACGTAGGAAGATAATTAAAATACACTTGCTCTGCTTTAGCATTGGAAATCTGTCCATTATTAGAATAATATCATAGTATTGTAGTCATATGTTGTAGCATTGTATAGATTTCGACTTTCAAACAGCCATTACTTCCACATCATAAAATATCTTTGACATTAGGCCCTAGTAATTTGGTTCCCTGTTTTTCGGATCCTATTTTAGTGGTTTTTGGTTGCTAGGGACACAACACAAACTAACGATGAATGCAATTTTGTTAAATATACTTGAATTCACTATGATACTAAGTGATGGAGAGAGGACGAAATCTGTCCACTATTTTTGGGCGTGGCAAGGCCATTAGGCACGCACAAAAATAGTGGACAGATTGAACTTAACTTAAACAGGAGACTGTATGAAAAGCTACCCACTGAAATAATGTACTGAGGTGGAATGGGACTAAAGGAGAAATTGTCGCATGAACACGTTTTGCACCACGTTTCCTGGGCCAGGTCAGATGGTATTACACGTGTGACTCCAAGTAGATGATGATACGTTTTGCATCTGCAATGGATGATCTGGTCTAGATACATTTCTGCATATTTATAATAAACAACGAATACTGCGATTATTGTGCATTTGCGTCAAAATCACCCCCGATAAATAATATAATCTTTGAATTAGTAATTCTGAATATTATATTTTTAAATGATACTCCAACTGTATCTGAAATTACACCATCGTGTGATGGGTTTTCGTTGTATTAAGGTTCGAATCAAACTGTGTGTTATCTATTGACGATTGTGTCAAAATTAGAATGTTTAACGTAAAGAACACTCACTTCCTCGTTTTTTCTATCACAAAACACTGATTATTTCAACGCTTAAATATAACAATACACTGATTTAATGATACACCGGCCCAAGCGAAGTCATCACAGCAGCAGTCATGTATACCAGTTCTGTGGTAAACGGGAAAATGTCTATGTACAGAGATTTTTAGAAACTATTTAGCAATATTTCAGAGCACAAATAAACCACAAAATAGTTCAAATAATGTCAATTTCACTTAAATCAGAAATATTAGCATAAATACAACATACCATCTGTAAATTGTCGAAAATAATACTTAAAAAATCGTGAACATTATTTTTATTATAAATATGACATTTTGTCTATTAAAAATATTACAACAGCTGTACAATGTCATTTTAATGAGACATTTTTATGATGAATATGAAATATTGTTTGTAAAATTTACAAAATCAAAATATGAAATGGTACAAATGGAATTCCGTATATTTTGATATCAACAAGAGACATTCCATTGAGGTCACGTGATTTATGATGCGAAATATGACTCAGCAGACCATGTGACTCATAGTTTTTAGAGCTTACAATTATTTATTTGAGAAGTGCAGGGTCAGAGCTACATTTTGTAATGTTTTACGTGAGTGAGTGAGTGAATTATTGTTTTACGTCACAGTGGGAATCTTTCACCCATACGTGACAAATATTTAATTATACAATAAATACTTTAAAATGAAAAACAGCATGAAAAACATGCCAAAAATTGATAAAAATTGAAGTATGTGATAGAATACTAGTAATGAGTATTGGAAAACATGGAATTCAAAGTGTGAACACTATGTGTGTATTTAATTATGAAATGGTTAAACATAATTAAAACTTTTGAAATAAACCAATTGCTTTTTAAAATGATAAGATGAGATGTCCAGGAACCTGGGTGAAGAGATGTTTTAGATTAGGCGAGGAGAACTCGGCACAATGTTACACGTTGTTCGATTGCATACATTTGCTGATGCCATTGTTACTAGTAATGCATGATATAACGGGGGCAGTGTTGGAGGTCAAATATATGAAAGGCGGTGCAATTCTTTGAGTTTAGAGGAAGTAGCATTTTAGTAAATAACATGAAAACTTGTGTACCACGAACTAGCAATATACTAGACTGGGGTAGTTGATAAAACAAAAACTTATGTTTTCTAAACTATCCTGTACAATCAGATATACATGTGTGGCATTATTCCTGTTTCAGACAAACCAACGAACTATCATTTTGGAGAACCATTGACTGGCACCCAAATTATGGAAATGGAAGCCAAAAGTGTATGGTTGTAAACTTCTTTAATTCATGGTGAAAGGGCACCTTACATTCCTGGTTCACAAATACACGTCTTTGAAAACCTTGTATCAAAATAAATACATATGAAATGTAACCTCAGTTTGTTTTCATTTGACATCTTGAAGTGCATCTTGCAAAACCTGCCACTGACCTAAACTAGTATCCTGACTAGAGATTAGTTGTCCTGACTAGAGATTAGTTGTCCTGACTAGAGATTAGAGATTAGTTGTCCTGACTAGAGATTAGAGATTAATTGTCCTGACTAGAGATTAGTTGTCCTGACTAGAGATTAGTTGTCCTGACCAGAGATTAGTTGACGAAAATTATTGAAATAATCGACAGTTGCAGTACATTAGTCAAAACTAATGTCAAAACTAATGTACTGTAACTAAAGATTATTCAAATAATTGATAGTAGTTCAACTATTTGAGATCTTGAATAGCTCCTAATGTACATGTAACTTCTGTTTACAGAGAGGTAATGGGAGGGGGGATATCACCCCTCGTCTCCAGTACCTCCCAGTAATGCACAAATAAGTAAGTCAATACTGACAGCAGTTGCTGAAGAGGTTGCATCATACTCCAAACAATTGATTACTTGTTCACATGGTGGAGGTCAGTGGCAAGATCATCTTTGCATGCAACATAAAACTAATTTAAACAAAATTGATGGTTAGTTATAAGACAGCTAGCTTGTGTGCAAGGTTTGCATGAACATGACAAACGGTGAACACATTTACATACCCTATTCCATTGACCTTTGTAAGTTCATTTATTGCAACGTTGGTGTCATTGGCTCGAATCTGTAGACAACAAAACAATATCAAGTTATCGACTGTTCTAACTCATCTATTACATAATATATCATATTTTTTTTATTCATGCAAGAGTACCAGTAATGTAATTTTCAATAAATACCTTTTCTAGCTTTTGCAACTTTCCAGTTGCAATGAACTCGTCAATCTTTTTGCCAATTTTGTCACCAACACCATTCTGGAAATGAGTGAAATATGATGACATCAAATATTTTATCACAACCTATCAACAATATGATGACATAAATAGAGATTAATACACTCGCTAGTGTGTCATATTGATTTTACGACACGTAATTCCAAGTAAAATCAATATGACACACTAGCGAGTGTATTAATTTCTTTATCCAACAACTTTTGAATGGAAATTCAAACGTCTTCTCACTTTGAAGTTAAATAGGGAGTGGCGGATAAATACATCCCCCACCTCCCCGACCGTACCAACCAATGAACCCGTCTATCACGATGACAGGCATGGGAAAATTGTGATGCAAGCCATGTAACCAGCCAATGAAAATTGTTCCAGGTGTTA
>JAUTBT010023835.1:0-20338 GCA_032361225.1 Lepetodrilus schrolli
TTGCGGGTTTCCTCCTGCCCTAAACTGGCAAGTCGTGATATAAGTGAAAGAATCTTGAAAGCGACTTAAAACCCCAATCAAAAATAAATAAATTTAAATCCTGGCTGATACCTTAACCAAAAGCTAGTTACTGATGTGTGTAGATGAGTGTTTTTATTCTATGATTCATTATTTCAGCAACATTTGAAACAAGTAATGAAGAGAGAAATGATTGCACTTCAGAAAAGACTCTTATTTGAATGTGTAAGTACAAGTAAACTGCTTTTGAGTACTGGTTGTGTTTGTTAATTGCATTAATTTCCATCATATGGAATACAACCAGTAGAAAACCACACAGTTAAACATGGATTCTTAAAGTGTAATGATTCAGTTTCTTTTTACAGAATCAACATCAGATGTCTAATATGAAGCGGTGTTTGAAAAGCATGTTGTTTTAATGTACTTGTCACTACAACAGAAGACAGCATGGAACTGTGATGTAGTCATGGTAAAACTACAGAAAGTTGATATGTTCGTGTTCTATAGATACTTAAACAAGGCATGGAATATTCCACCAGAATTAATTCTTTGGCTTCAGGGGCAATACACTATGCTATGAGTGTGCATATAATTATACTATGCATAGTTGCATGATAGAGAGATTGTAACAAAGTGTTGCCCCTTATATTCCAAGTCAAGACAATCTGTTGTATTGAAAGATGTAACTGCTTGGTAATGGTTTGCCATAATGTATGGTACAATTACTGTTACTTTCATACATACGATGTTCGATACTTAGTTTCATGATTTACAGTATTACTGGTGTGAGAGATAATATTATTTATTGGTATGTTGACTTTGATACATAAAAAGAAAAGTTTTTTTTGTATATCAAACATCCAAGAATACATAGAATTTATTATTATGTGATATTTTATTTATAAACTGCAGAGCAGAGGTCTATATTTATCACTTAACATGTCTTATGACTTGTAAATTTATACCTTTCCTAAATATAAATGTTCTGGAATTTTGAAAAATAATGACATCTATTTCATGCTTTATAATATTGATAATGTCCATCTGACTAGAGTAGGATCCAGTAGTACCACGTAATGTTTTTGTCCATTTTAGATTAATATACAGACTAACCTAGAAGATTGAATGAGAAATATACATTGTTGTCTAGAATTTCATAATGAATGTACTTTATGACAATACCTTGTGATATCTTTAATGTGGATGTTTATGTAAATTTTCTTATGAAAGAATACTTTGTGATAATTAAGTTATTGTTGATTTAATTGTTATGAGAGTTTTCTTATGAATGTCTCCTTTTATGGCAATGCCTTGTGATAAGTTATTGTTCATTTGTTATGTGAATTTTCATATGAGTGTGTATTTCATGGCAGTGCCTTGTGATATTAATAGATTTGTTGCGTTTACCTGTATATTAATCTGTCATTACAGTACTGAGAAATGTGTTTGGATTCGATTCATTACTGTTAATAAAATAATTAGCTTTGTCCAATTTGTTTGTTGAAACATTCTGTTACATAATCCATGTATTTGAACTTAATTAGACCAGATTGAATAGTTTTTGAGTATTTTTGTAGCTAAACCAGACATTGTGGATCCTATTACCATGTAAGTATCTGATGGAATAATTAATTAATCACCCTGCTGGATTTTGCACAGCCACTGCTCTTGAAATCATCTCTGGTTGCCTCCAGCATGGAGAGGGTTAAACATACTAGTACATTATTAGTCAATGCTACATTGGAAAGTCAATTTTGAAAATGGGCAGTATTTATGGAAGGAATTTCTAATTTATTATTTTATTGGAAACGTTACCTGTATTCAATGGATAATCAAAATAACTTGGAAACATTGTCGAGTGCTAATTTTATCAAGTTCTGGTTTATACACATAAGGCTTGTTCAGACCCAACACGGTTACTGCAGCGTTTCCCGTTGTGGTTTTGCAGCAACGGATCGATTCTTATAGAAACATGTGATCTGTTCACACAGAAACTGCACAGGAAACCATTCTGTGGTCCAGCAAACATGCATTATGCTACGATTTCCTCAGTGTCAATTGCATATGATATATGCCAATAAATATGCCTGCCTGGACAACACTACAGATGATGTTTCATTAATTATTTGTGTTAATTCAAACGAATGTAACTAATGTAATGAGTGCAGATCATCGCCCCAAGCTAAAGGATGTTCAGGCCGTTTGGAAAATGTTCCATACGAGTTCCAATCGACTCAAAAACGACACATGGAAAGGTTAGGGTCAAGATAATGCCATCACTGTTTCAAGAAAACAATTGCAATATTCCTATATTTTTTATACAACGGAACCCTACCAATAATATATACACTTTCTTGTGAGTAAATTAATAAATTTATTTTGAACTTACATCCGGAAATCATACATTTATGTACAAATTCTGGCACACTTTCCATGCAGACAGCTATCACTCGCTATTTAACACACATCTTAACAGATTATTTCACTGCACATCACAGAACTAACAAAGATTTGGATATCACAAGAGAAATATCTATAAATTGTGCAACATTATTATTTTAGGATGTGTTAAATTTCATTGAAGTAGGTTGCAATTTCTGATTTCAATGCTACCTACACAAACTTGTTATTCGGTAGATTGAATGCAATTGTGTTTGGAGGGAATAAATAGAGATATAGAAACAATTATTAACTAATTAGCACTTTTGTAATCTAAAGACGAGTACGGTATACAATAAGGTCTTGCATTTTGTATCGTCATATTATCATAATTTCTGCCAAATTACAGTGGAGATAATTATGTAGATCTAGTAACTTGTAACAAACAAAAAATAAAGTGTCTTAATAATCTTGGCAAATAGCCAAACTATTTTGGTCTCAATAAACACAGAGCTTGAATATCTTGAAAAAATTGCATATATTCATGAAATGATATTGCCCTGAAAATTATCCCCAATCTATCTAGCTACAGAATAAACTGAATCTATCAGCATATGTGGGTATAATATATATATACTAATGTTTATCAAATAAAAACACGAACAATTATACATTGGTTTACTACAAACAACAAATAAACAATTCCATTATTTAGCGCTAAAACACTCCCATAGTGTGAGGGCATTTTTTTAATCCTTAAAATGCCCTGCATCCTGTGCCGATTACAGTCAAAAATATAAATATAAGTTCAAGTAGATCAAGAACCACGTCATCAAACCACAATTGTACAGAATCTTGTAAACGATGCGTTCAGTTTACAGGTGAAGTCCGTGGTCTTAATAATGAACCATATATGTCGGCACAATCTCAACTTGGCAACCCCCATTATTAGAACCAGCGAGTGCATGTCGGAGTTTTAGCAAGAAATGCAAGAAAAAACATTTTGCTCTCTGATGACAATATTACATCGGAAGTCGAGTCAATAATCAAATTAGAGTAGAAAGAAAGATGAGAGTAAATTACAATCACAGAAAATCTAGAAGCAACTAAAACATTGGCACATAAAAAACATTCATCAACCCATCAAAGGCATCAATCGATAAATAAGATGAATAACTACCAGACAGGTTCCTATTGCTGTACATCTCTACTATTTACATTTTGTCCGTCATGTGTAGGAAGCATTCTCTCAAGTGACATGAACCAATGTACATGTACTGATTAACTAAATGGTTGACTATAACTGTAGCTCACTTTGGCATTGATAACAAATGTTGCTAAATATCATCTTCATACTTGTACCCTCTAAATGTTTTATGGAATGTATTTTCTATATTTAAATTTTTCATTCAATAATAATAAATAAATAAATGTTACATAAATATTTATGAGCATTCATTTTTAGGATTTTTTTAGGAATATTTAGGAAATTATGGTAAAATATTTGTGTTTCTATTTTTTTCTAAATGGCCCCAGTATTATAATTCAAGCAATTCATATAAAGTGTGAACATTACACCATCATCTGGGCTGCATTCAGCCGACAATACATAGCATACACTACACTACAATACATTTCTCTACACATAGTTGGCTGAACAGGTTAGTATGAAAATAGCAGGAAATCTGTTTGCATATGCGTCCAGTCTGTTCACTTCATGCTTTTGGTTTTCATACAAAACAATACGCAGTCCAAACCCGTATTAAAATGTATTGTCAGCTGAACGCAGCTGTTGTTGCTTGCATCTAGTGGTCTTTCTCAAATATGTCACTCATCTCAGAAATTGAAAAACATTTATAGGATTATCGTAGCATGTCAAAACAACATCCAACTTGGAATGAATGGATTAGCCAATTACATCTGCCCACTAAGAGGCAAAATTTGAAATATAATCCTTAACCTGTGTACATACAATCTGAACTGAAGTCACGTAGTAATGTCTGAGAACACATTTGAGTGTCAGACAATTATTTGATCAATCTTGGTCTATTATTAACAGGAGTAAGTGAGGGATTGATTTGTTATTTGATATCACAGCGTGAATATTTCACCCATAAGCCACGAGTCATTAGGAGGAATATATATGTGAATCATCAGTTGTGATTCCACTTGGGACAGGCAGGTCATGACATAATTCATTTGTCCTTTGGACCAAACGATTAAATAGCAATGACACAGAACTTGTGTATGTATATATTTATGTGTATATAGATAGTCTTCATGAAACATTCATTTTTCACAAATGTCCTCAATTAAGAAAGCACACGAACATAACAGCCCAAGCAATCACCATGTATTACAGTATATAGTTTTAATTAAATGTTAAAACATTCAATATCATATAAAAGCATTCCACTTGACTGAATATAATTTTACACTTGACAAATATACAGTTATGAAGGTGACAAGTTATATGCTCAAGAATTATGAACACATTGCTAATAGTTAATAATAAAATTACCATGACCATATAACTAAACATAAATTGCAGAATGATATGTGTAGATCACAATGAAAGTGGAAATTATGTATTTACCATCTTATATATACAGTAATGTGATAACTTATAAGAAATAATGCAAAGAAACTAAATAATGTATTTTTATAGTAGGCCATTATTTTATAGATTACAGAAACATTATGGACTATCAAAATAGGCAAATGATGTTGAAAGATTGCACAAAGTCTATGATACTGGAGCGCTGGCTTCCATTGACTTTCCTGGTATTGCAGGTTCTTTTGGAGTTGTCTCCCTTGACCACGGCCTGGCCTTGACCCGATAGAATTTAGTTCCAACAGGGACCTTGAAGCGATTCTGAGACTGTGAAGAAATGAGAGTAAATAAACGGATTAAAAGAACATCACAAATACGGTCTGAATATGTGTTTGCAGTGTGACGAGATGTATGATGTAGATTCTAGCATACAAATTAGGGCTGTCACGATTCAACGATGCACCATACGCGATTCAGTCTTCGTGAGTCAATTAATAATTCTACCATAAATTGATTCTAAAATATATATTCACATCGATGTGTTTTAGATTTTTATTTCTAAAAAAAATAAAAAATAAAAAAAATAAAAAATATTAAATCCACATAGATCTACATGACATGTAATTAGTCTACGGTAGTCACCTTTTCAAATGTTGCCCCGAAATGAACATCCTAGGAGGACTATTGTTACTATTTCAGTATTTTGAGAAGAGTAGTCTGATGTTATTTATTATGGTTTATTCACCAAGCGTGCTATATATTTAGATTTTCACTTTGTTTCTTCATGATTTGTACTTAACATAAATAATTACCTACACAGGCTCACAGCTCTCCATTTAATGTTATTACATAAAAGTAATTTTTTAGAAAACTAGTATCGCAACAAATATTGTATCGTGAGCCTAGTATCGCTATTCGCATTGTATCATGAGTTAGGCGTATCATGGCACCCCTAATACAAACCTTCTTCGCCTGGCAGTATTCCTTTTCTGTAATCTCGGCCAGAACCCACGACCGACGGTTTTCCCCGGGACCTGAGAGCACAATCATGTAATCAGTTAACTTTAATTGTTTTATGATGCTGACAGCTGCTTTATGTCATTGATCGTTTGACAACTATTTAAACAATTACTAATGTTGGGTTTCCAGATATTGCCAGACTTAATACCGTACCTGTTTTCAGTCCCAGTGCATCCAGGCACTCGGTGTGCAGGAAGTGGAGCGTGGTGCCAATGGTGAACACAACATACTGGTCGTGCCGCTCGTCGAGACACAACAACACCAGGTCGCCGACAGTGCAGCTGTAAACAGACATGGCAGTTAACGTCCCAGTCACAATACACAGGGATGAGAATGGCAAATTGTGTTTTCACGATACAGGGGCTGCACGCGACGGCCAGGTTTACGAGATCGACACTGGAGCCTCAAAATCCACAGATCCGCCGAAGATTCTCATCCCTAAATACATCTGCTGGAATGAACAGACTTTTCTAATGCGGTGTTCACATAAGAACTTTAAGACAACTTTAACCCATTTTTAAAGCTTCATATAAAATATTCAACAGTTCAAATTGTCCAGTTCAGTTTGAAACCATTTTAATATTACCCAGGTCCTGAGGTTGCAAAACCTTTTGAGTACGATTTCATACCTAAGGCAACTTTCGCACTCAAATCTCAACACAAAATAAGTTTGGTAACCTCGAGGCCAAGTCACTGGATCATATGATCTTTTCAACTCCCTGAGGAGTATACAAATAGTCTTCAATATTCCAGCACAAACATTCAGTCGACGTTTGTTGAATGTTAGACATGAAAATTTGTCCATACTTTGAATTACCCACCCTTGGATAGAAAGTGGTCCAAGGGACATTACTCTTGTCATTAACATCTTTGTGATTATCAAAATTTCAGTTACAACCTGGTCACAAATTAACAGTTCCTACCTTGTGATTGACACCTTGTCCTGGGCTAAAGTCCTGGTACTTGTTGTCATGGATAGCTCCATCTGAGTAAAAAAGAAAACAATAAATGAAAACATACAGCCACATTGGCTTATGAGACACTGCTAAAATCAGTAACTATTAGTTCTGTCATTAACTTATTACATAACTTACTAGAGAATCTACATTATTAGTACAGTTGAAAGTACTAATGTACATACCACCCGCTGTTGTAGTTTGGTGATTTCTTCATCTTTGTTTTTTATGGCCTGAAATAACAAACAAACAAAATATAATAATATTATTTACCTGATATTATTTATATTTAACAGAATAAAATAGCTAACAGAATCAAATATATTTAAGATAAAATGTAAGATATTTCTTTATTATTGAATATTAATGAGTCCAGACTAAAACAATAAATATAAAGAACCAAATTAACAAACAATATTTATTTTCATTATACTTACATTTTCAAGAACAGAGGTCTTGGACCAAATAACAGTTACAGATGGTCTGTAAAGAAATTATGACTTACAATAAAAACAAATACATATGCTTTAAGATTACTGGATGCATTCACAAAACAATAAAATATTCTTGAAATGAGAAGTCAAGAGCATTCAATGTACTCCAAGAATGTAAATTTAACAGTATTATGCAGCTCCAATCATTGCAAGAGCTGCAACTGTGTATCCCGATATTTGGATCCACTGCCAGCATTGCCAAGTACTGTGTCATTGATATGTGTTGATATCTACATCTTGAGGCCACTCACAGCTTACATTGTCGCAAATGGGTGAAAGATTCTCGCAGTGACGTTAAACTCCATATTCACTCACTCACTCACTCACTCACTAACTTAGGAGGCCGTTGTGAAACGGGGGCCAGGGGTCCATTGCACAGAACAATTTTAGCTACAATTGATTGTAAATCCCATTTTCGGAAGTCACTCCAAATGTAAGTCTGGTTGCACGAACCAGTTTTATTGCTACAATAGTTTTAGCTAATCCTATTCTTAAGTATTGTAGGGATAAAAGTGTTGTATGCATTGGACTTACACTTGTAGCAGGTTCTGAAATTTTGACTTACAATCAATTGTAGCTACAACTATTCTGTGCAACTGGCCCCAGGATCCTGTTGCTCAGAACAGTTGTAGCTACAATTGATTGTGCAATGGGGCCCAGGGTTCCGTTTCACGGAATGATCGTAGCGCTAGGAGGGTTATAAGTTCTATACGTGTACTTGGAGTTACGACTATCGTAGTGCTACGATCATTCCATGGAGCAGGGTCTATTTCCACAAATGTCATTTTCTACATATTAACTATTGCTTCATTGTAATTGTAACTTTAATAATTATTATTGTAACGAAATAACGTGGACCGTACCCCTCTTTAACGTCGGGTGGTGTGACTGAGATCTCAGACTTCATGAGGATCTGTTGTTCCAGTTGCCGGAGTTTCTGCTGCAGAAGTGACATCTCATCACGCAGCTGGAACTCTGTGCTTCTGAAGATTTCATCATAATAATAATAATAATAATAATATAATAATAATAATAATAAATAAATAAATAATAATAACAACAATAATAATAATAATAATAATATATTTGATTATATTTGATATATTGGATTATATAGTAATAATAATAATAATAATTGACTTTATAATAATAATAAATACTACTACTACTAATAATAATAATAATAAAAAATAATTAATTAATAATGATAATATTAATAATAATAATGTTATCATATGTAGTAATAATAATAGTAATAATAATAAGATTTAATAATAGTAATAATAATAATAATAATGTGCACATGTAAAATGTGCAAAGTTCAAAAGCATGATCAAAGCACCATACATATTTGCGTAGGAATGATATGTCCTAGTTTCAAACCATCAACAATTTCAAAAACTTTGGGATGGCAACATTTCAGTTGAGACACCTACATGGTAACTTGACCCACATGCTATCTACCATTTCAGACGACGGCCATGTGGTAACCTTTCAACAGGGATTTGTTTCACCTGCCACTGACCAGTATAAACATAGTAAAAATCACATGTACCTCTGCTCTTGTTGTTCATCTTCCACTCGAATCCTGTTTTCTTCAATCTGTTTTTCCAAGTTAACCTTCTCAGCAGACACTGTCTCAAACTTGTCTGAACAAAAAATTAAAAATTATTAACCTTCTCCATGCTAGAATAACCTTAATCACTACTGCAGAAATGCCTACAACAGAATTATTTTTCGTTTTTTTAAAGATTATTTCACTCATATCATGGCTTGTATGGCAGGATGAAACCTGCAGCACCAGTTGCACCTAGTGTTGCAGTAAACCTAGTTGTTCACCTGTCTGTTCTTGTAGCTTCTGCCTGATGTCCTCGATCACCTTGTCTTTCTCCTGACTGACCCGACTCACGGCTTCGTTAAACTGAACCTGTTCCAACATGTAACACAGACTTAGCATTGCTACACCGGAGGACCAGGAGTCTTCTGTTATTGTTTTGGTAAAGAACCAGGAACTTTCAGAGCTGCTGGACCTTCTGACCAGCAGGTATTTTTGAGATTTTGTGAACACTAATGGGTACCTGTTTCTCTGCCGTCTGACTAGTCTTCATGGACAGGGAGTCTTCCTTCTCCTTGCCCAGCTGCTGCAGGAGGTCCTGGACCAACTTGTCGTGGGCGGACATCTGATCCCGCAGAGCCTGCAATGACATCTCTCAAAGATACACCAGCCATTCCTCAACACAGTCCACAACTTCCACCCATCCCTCAACACAACCTTTCACAGCTTCCCAGTGTTAGGATCGAGCTAAAGAATCGCAGAGCTTACTGCATATATTTACCACTACCAAGACCCCACCAATCTCACCTTCTCCATGTCGTCTGTGAGTTTCTGATGCTGTTCCTCAATATGCTGCCTGTGTTCTGTGACCAACATGGTTGCGTGTTCTTCAGTCTGGGTCTCGATGCTGGACCTCTCACTGGATTCCAGCTCTTTCAGTCGTTCCTCAAACTCCACCTCCTTCTCGTGGAACTCTTGCAGGATCTCGGCCACCTTGGTGCCGTGTTCCTTCTCCAGAACTGCTGCTCTCTCTCCATGCAGCCTTTCCAGTTCCTCTTCCTTCTGCTTCAGCTGCTCTTCCAACTGTTTCCTAAGCTGACTGGTTATCTCGCTGATGCGGGCTTTGTGATTAGTTTCCAGTTCTTCCTTCTGCCCAATGAGAGCCTGTTCCTTGACCCGAGAAAGCTTTTCGGCTTCTTCCTTCAGCTTCTGTTCATGTTCTTGGACCAGCTTGGTTAAGATCACCTCGTTAGTCTCCTTCTCTTCCTTCCTCATCTCGTTGATCTTCTCGTTCTGCCTGACGATGAAGTCTTCCTCCATGATGTGCTTCAGCTGTTCCTTCTCCTCCTGGTGCTTCAGCTGCAGCTGTTCCACGTGGGAGTCCATCTCCAACTCACAACGCTTCATCCTGTCCTCTGCTTCGTTGGTTCTCTCAGCAAGCTCCTTCATCCGACACTCATTCTGTTCCAGCTGAGTGTGGAATTCCGACTGAACCCTGTCCAGTTCCACTTCCTGTTCCAGTGTGTGTCTGCAGATTATCTCCCCTTTCTCCTCCTTGTGTTTCGCCTGCAGCTCCTTGTACTTCTGCTCGGAATCCGATCGGAACTTTTCCAAGTCTGTCACTGACGTTTCAAATTTGGCCTGAAGAGAGTTAACTTCTTTCAGCAGTTCAGAGTATTTCTTCTCAGTTTCGTCGAGCTTAGTGGACATGGAAGATTTCTCAGAGTCGTGTTCACATTTCAATGCCTGCATCACGTCATCATTCTGCTTCTCCCAGTTGTTTTGAAAACAGGACAGAGTTTCAACTGCACTTTTCACAGACGAGTCCACATATTCGCTCAACACTTTCCTGTCGGACACGACTGCCTCGCGCAAATGACAGAAAGACTCGCGCAATCTCGGCACATCTGTGGACGCTATCCCATGCAGCATCGACAAACGTTTCTGAGAAGTAGTCAACCTTTCCTTACTCTCGTTCAACTCTTTTTCAAGCTTAGCCACGGACTGAGTCTTTTCTACCAGTTGCTGGCTGATCGTGACTTTCTCCGAAGTAACGTGTTTGTTAGGAGGAGAGTCTGTCATGGAGGAAGGCATGGATTCGTCGAAATAAAAATCTGCCGTTGTGAATTCCTGCGATGTATCCAGCTCCGGAGAAGTATCAGTGGTCAGCCTCTTCCCAGGACGTCGTTTCCCGGAGAGACTTTCTCGACTTCTGTCCCCGCTGCCGATATCGCTATCGGACGACTTTGTCGGCTCACCCGATGACTGAAGACCCTCGGCACTGTCCGACATCTTCACGTACTTCACGCCGTCGGCGCTCTGAGACGACTTCACGCCTTTCGCCCCCGCACCGCCTTTCATCTCCTTCGTCTTCGTCTGCAACCTCATTTCCTGGGTCAGAGTCTCGGAAAGACTCTGCGGTATGGGAAAATCCGTCCTGTCGGCTATCACAGACATCTGGGGTTTTATTTTGATGTCTGGCGTGATGTCGCATGCGGCTACCTGGTCCTTGAGACTCAGGTTGCTGTTCTCGATGTGCACAAACTGCTGGTCACTCTGGCTCTGGATGATGTCAATGTCCGAGGTTCCCGTGGAGGAGCAGACAGGTGCGGGGCTGCTCTGACAGACCATGGCGTCGCACTGGACAGTGCTGTCGCTGACTGATGACATTATTGTGTGCAGTGTCATCCTGTCGCCAAGTGTCACCACGCTCGGAATGCTGAAAAATGTGTACATGGTTTTACTTTGCCATTATTCACAGTGTCATGGTTGATATTTAATCGATATCAGAATGATTGAAAACAAACATTTATCTTAAGATTGTGAGAATTGTGTAATTTATTAATTAAAATTAATATTAATTAATCACTGCTGGATGAAGAATGTTTCATGAATTTCAAAAGAAATTCCATACAATCTTGAATTTCACCAAAATTATGAACAATGTTCAATCAAAGGGGAATAACTCTTTAAAACAAAATACAAATCTAAAAATGTCCCTGATTTGTAGCCTTAAGGTCTATGGGTACCTCAGCTTGTCAGCCAATTCCGGCACAGCTGTTCTGAGCATCTGAATGTCATCGTCAGTGATACATGGCAGCCGCTGATCAAACTCTGCCGGAGCTTCAGTCTGAACGAGAATAAACAAATATTTTTAAATCACTGGCCTAATTGCAAATTAGCATTTAGTAACAGTGGTGTAATAAGTATCAGCTTCAATACCAAAATTAATTAATTAGTGTAAATATTTTTGGTGCTGATGTTGACAGAAGGAACAGGATACTCATTGTCCAAAAAGGATAAATTTTGTAAAATCATTTCACAATATCAGTTTCAATTTTTTTTTACAAAATACAAAACTAAGACATAATTCTTTGCAAAGAAACACTCACAGCATATGTTGGTGGATTATCTTCAAATCCTTGAAAAAGTGATTGCAAGAAGTGTTTGCCTGAAAATGAGATTCAAAAATAAAAATATATAAAAAATATATCCAAAGGTACCATGGTTACCATTTGTGTATAATACCAGCTGCACGAACATAGGCAGCTGTAATGGTTGTAATGGCAAATTCATACTTCAAATAATCCTAGACACGATTTGCCTGTTATTACACAGATTACACAGAATTCCTTCAAGACATCAAATTTGAGATTTTTTGGGATTTTTTGGATTAAACAATATGTATTTGAAAACTTCCTGGATTCATGAGCAGCCAACTTAATGGCTATCTGAACATGTCCCATTTGTATGGTTATCTTCAGTACATATATAAAGTGTAAATATCATTTAGCAAGTTTGTTAAACATAATAAATCAAGAAATAGTGGTCACTTAGGGACTTATACTTATGTTGTCAGAGATATCTACATTTGTAATCAGTGACTGAACTAAAATTTGTTGAAATACTGATGGACGTCAACATTAGGACACTGCCTACCCAGTTCAGTGAGGAATGCCTGTCTCCTGGTAACTTCGTCTGTATGAAGCTGACTTGATTCTAAAGCCAAGCCACTGGCCCACTGAAAAGCATCGTAACATCAGATATTAGAAAATGTACCATATGGATAGCATCCTACTAGATCTTGTAAAACAAAGACCTGTGCATTAAATATGTAAATTAGCCATTCAAAAGTCAATAAAATTAGAACATGTTGACTTCAATCAGGTGAACATTTCTTGGAAAATTACAACCACAGCACAGATAAATAATAATAATAATAATAATAATAATAATAATAATAGTCCATTAATATAGCACATTACCTTTATACATGAGAAATACTCAAAGTACAAAGACAGAGGAGGGAGGACTGGAAGTAGAGACTAACCAGGGCTGCACTGTGTTACTGTTCTACAAAATAGTGGCTGGTTCAACGATTTCCTAGCAAAGTAACAGCAAATCAGTTTGCGCAGTCCATTCCCTTCATGCTTTGGGTTTTCCTAAAAAAAGTAGTGCTACGTAGTACCACCATGTGTTGGCTGAACGGCTACTCTAGCGCTGCATAGCACTTCATAGTGAAATGTAGTGCAGCCTGAATGCAGCCCAGCCCAGCCTGAATGACCTGGAAGTACAACTCTGACTCACTGACCTCCATGAACTGTGTGGAGAACTTCCTACGGCGCACAACCTCCACCACCAGCTGAGCGTACACCTGCGGCGCAGCGTGGATCTGGTGCAGGATGTCCAGTCTCTTCTGTAGACGCTTCAGGTTCTCCCGGTAGATCATCAGCTTGCTGTCCACATCGCAGATCTTCTTCTCCACGAACATCACCCAGCTGTGTACATAATGTCAGGAACAACTGGTATTATTTATTGACTTTTTAATGTTTAACCGAGGAATTTGTTCAATATGTAAATATTATTACATTCACAGCTTTTATCCAATGTTTAGCATAGGCACATCGAACTCTCAACATATGACCATCAATTAGAACTTCCAGTATTTAAACATCAGTACATTCACAGAGGAATTTCAATAATTTAATGTTGGTACATCAACTGGCTATTCCATGAAAATGTCCCTAAATCTCTTGGGATTGTCTAAACATTTGCACATCTAGCTGTTCCAGCAAATTGAGCCTCATCCTCGTCATCTCCACACATCCCGTGTGGAGTCCACTCACCGGAGCCGTGTGTGGAGGTTGATGGACAGCTCCTCCTTGGCCATGCGACATTTCTTCTTGATGTCGCGGAGCTTCTTGTGGTTGTTCAGCATCACCAACAGCTGCTTCTTGTGGCTGGCACACAGGTCTGGCAGGATGGAGTTGTCCCGCAGGTTGCTCACCCGGTTCTGGTTCTGTACGAAACCCTGAAACACATGGGAATGAACAAACCTGAAAAACGTGGGAATGAACAAACATGTGGGTACTAAGAAAGCTGAAACAGGTTGGTACTAACGAACATGAAGCATGTGGGTACTAAGGAACATGAAACATGTGGGTACTAAGGAACATGAAACATGTGGGTAGTAATGAACCTGAACTATTTGGGTACAAAAGAACCTGAAACATTCAGCTATCAAGGGACCTGAAACATGTGGGTACTAAGAAAGCTGAAATATGTGGGTACTAAGAAACCTGAAATATGTGGGTACTAAAGAACCTGAAACATTCAGCTACCAAGGAACCTGAAACATGTGTGTACTAAGAAAGCTGAAACATTTGGGTACCGGATAGAGTATTGTGGATTTGCCCCAGTACCTTGGTCATGTTGGGGAGGGAAAAACGGAGGGGGGCTAACTAAGGCATTATGGATGGTTGCCCCTGCTACTGTACTGTGACAATGTTGGTGGAGGGAAAGGTGGGAGGAACAGGATGGAAGGGGGGCTAGTGCACTATGGATTCGCCCCTGCTACAGTACCTTGGCCATGTCTCCCTGCTCCTGGACTATCTTCCTGGCACCAGACATGAACTGGTCCAGTCCGTACAGCCGATCCTCCAGCCCCTTCACCTCCTTCATGCTGTTGTTGTCCACCGCCTCCCGTGTCTGCTGCACGTCAGAGCTCAGCGTGTCCAGTATCTTCGAGTCGAACTGACCAACACACAAACGCACGATGGTCAAACTGACCAATACACATGATGGTCAAACTGACCAATACCGTACACACAATAGTCCTCTATAAATCAGTTCAGAGTTAATATAACATCAATCAGGGATGAAAATTAGAAATTGTGTCTTCAGCTGAAACAGTGCGAATCCAGGGGAGCAGGCTATAGTCATGTTTACAAGATCGACCCAGAAGTGTTAAAATCCATGGAAGATTCTCATCCCTTATCATTATATGACCTTTAACATGACCTATGACCACTGACCTGCTCTGTAGCTTTCAGACATTGCTCCACCATGTCATGTAGACTGTGCTGTGGGTCCTGGAAATAAAACAACATCCTTCATTCATTGCTTTCTATATTATTCTTGTATTTAAAACTGCATATGTTTTTCATGTAGACTATAATTATTATCTGGAAAAGACTCCGCGCAGTAGAGAGTAATTAGGGCTGGGATAAAGAAAATTAAAAAAGATTATGTTGTTGTAACCACGACCACATACAAACACTGAGTTGTCTGCACCTACCTGTGAGCTCATCCACTCTTAGTTTCTAGTCGATGAAATGACTACCAAAAAAGGGACTAAATGCCACTATGATTTATGCCTAGTGGGTATTAATCAACATACCTGGTGGATTTCTACTGTGAAATAACTTTTCGATAATCAACAGAGTTGATATTGTCAAAAGTAATATTCGACGATTGTGATGTCATAGGAAGGAAATGACTTTGCCGTAGTAATTACTTTGTCGTCATAGCCGAATGAATGCTGAACAGCAGTTTTTCATGTTTTATTCCAATAAAATGATTATGTTGAATAATTAGAATACCGCATTCAATACAAGTGATTACGGAAAATATGTCCCTCATGAATTTAATTTTCAAAGTTCCTCGCTGCAGCTCAGAACTGTGAACATTCATTTCACTCGGGACATATTTACCGTAAACACACTATAACTATCGACATATAAACACTGAGTTGTCTGCCCCTACCTGCGAGCTGATCCACTCATACAGCGTCTGACAGGTGGTCAGTTCCGCCGTCTCGGCTACAGGACTTCCCACGTGGGATGACGACGTTGTGTACGACATTGAGAGCCCGAGTGGTGCGCTCAGACACGACAGCAGCGGAATCTTAGACAGCAGATCCAGTGACTCATTGATGCTGAAACACATTGGTCCATGAGCCCAGCACAAATTACCCATCATGGGTATGTTTCATGATGGCCTCCTATTTAGGAGATTCTACACCAGTCCTAAGACAACATCGCAAGTCTTATCGCCTCATAAATCGACATCTAACTTACGAGGTGATAAACTGAGTCATAAAGTTAGGAGCTCCTAAATTTAGGATGTTGTTGTGAAATGGGGGTCAGGAATCTTGGACTGTGAATCAACCAGACGCCAAGATGACGAAACATTTTTAAGTATGATTTCATACTCAACTCAAAGATTTGTTCACCAATCCACATAAAAAAAAATGATCTTCAGCATGAAATCATACTTAAAACGTTTTGTAATCTTGGGGGACTTGAATCTCAATCTTTGAACTAAGCAATTTAAAACCTCCATAATGGATTCATTAAAAATATCTGGATTAATGAATGACAGTGTAGTACAACATACCTCGCCAGTGTTTCTAGATACCGTTGCCTGGTGGCCAGGTATTGGGTGTAGACCTCGTGAAACAGCTCCCATCTCTGCCTCAGTGCGCTGCAACATTCAAATAATCATATTCTAAAGGTACATCATTTAAATTTCAACAGACCTAGTCTAATAAACTCTTGCAGTAAAACTGATCACCAAACACGAGTGACCACTGCCGAGCAATAACCAATATTGCTTCAATTTATTTTCTCATCTCTGTATCATCACCAATTAGTTGACAACGGTCAGGTTTTCGCGGGTTTCTGGCTTGAGTTTCATGAATGGGTCGGATGCTGAATCACTGAATGCATTGCCAGGTTACAGATATTTCAATATTATTTTAATTACATGCCTCAGATTTTTGGTACTTTTAACAATTGATATATATGCTAGAAACAAGTGAGTGAGTCATTATGGAGTTTAACGTTGCTGCAGGAATCTTTCACCCATTTGCAACGACCAGGAGAAATAAGTGAGATTTGCTATCAATTTTCCATCATTGACGATGATGATCTACAACGGCACGTCCACTCTCAGACACTGCAGTCAGAGACGGCTGGACAACTGACCTGGTAATGTCCTCCAGATTGGCGATGACCGCCGCCCAGCCCTGCTGCTGGAGATGTTGATCGTGTACGAGACACTCGCACGCCTTCATCTCGTCCTGGTCCACATCGCGGAATTGCTAAAAATAGAACAGAATGAATAATGTAGTCCATGCAGGGAATGAATTTTTCATGCTAAAAATACAATGCAATATAAAAAGATAATAACTTAAATATAACTGGCAGGGTATTCATTTTTCATTTTACAAAAAGCTGCCATATAGACCACACTCTCTTTGGGGAAATAGTGAATCTAATAAAACATTATTGCTAAGAAATATGTCCTTACGTAAAGAGGAAGTTGGGATTGTAATAGAAAATGTACACTCAAATACGATTATTCCTAAAATCACATGGATAGGTGAGGAGGAATATCTAGGATGAATGAGTGAGTTATTATTTTACGTCACAGCAGGAATCGTTCACCCATACGTACGTGACAAAGGAATATCTTGGAGGATACCGCTAATATACCGATCAAGCCAAAACAGAATGACCTACCACGGCCAGTTGTGTACGGGAGACAACCGTGTCGTAAGCTGGAGGCAGTAGTAGTGACCCCTCCACCCGACTCTGTAGGTCAACATCTGAAATAAAATCAGTACCATCGGTATGCATAGGAGATAATGAGTGACGTGGCAAACTAGACGTGTCAACAGACAATGGCAAAGCTTGGCATAAGTGGACACCAGGCCCCAAGAAACAAGTCCAGGGTCATGTTCCACAGAACAATTGTAGCGCTACGAACGTCATCTCATATACGTCAACATGGAGTTGAGACTCCTGTAGCGTTATGACCGTTCTGTGGAAAGGGGGCCAGGGGAAATAAATTGACCCATGGACAAAGAATTCAGCGGATTCCCACAGATCTGCAGAAAATTGGCATTCCTGGCTAACAACAATAAGAGGTGTGGCAACATAAGCCATGACCAGTCAATCTCAGAGAGAATGATACAAAATAAGAAACGTTTTTAAGAAAAACAGAGAAAAAAATGCAATTTTTTTATCTATTTAACTCTCTCCATACTGGTGGCAACCAGAGATGCCCTAGAGAGTGGCAGTGCCTAATCCAGCATGGAGAAGGTTAAAGGCATAACATCACAGCATCACAGAAAATTGTCACACTTAATGGTCAGTCCAATTTCTACCAGAAATGTAGGCTATACCTTTGACTTGTGTACACACGAGATTTTTATTAACCAGCTACTTTTTCCTACTAGTCATCATTATTTACTTAATTAATTAAATTCTTTAACAGGACCAATGCATGAGTAAATAAGAAACTTTTATGTGAATCGAACTAAAGTAAAACAGTATCTCTCGTTCAAAGATTTGCACTATAAATGTGTAGAATAATAATATAATAATAATAATAATAATAATAATAATAATTCATTCAAAATATGTCTGTTGAGTTATGGTTTCTACAAAATGCAGATTTCACTGAATTACACATTTGGGAATAAAAGGTAAGTAAGGAGAACTATGTCATGAAAACTATGCTTCATTCCAAACTTGATGTACCGTACTTCATGAATGCCTTGGAATACACCATTCTGTACAGAGGTGAAAAGATATTTGGATACGAAATTAATCATATTAAAAATACCATGTGAATGTACATTGCATTAAAAGCATCTAGTCCAAAACGGTTGTCAATGTTTGTGATCAGAGACCTTTTAACATAAACAATATAAAACAATGAGGGGGAAATAAAATAAAATAATGACTATGACAAACCTTGACATAATGACATAATGACGTAATGACATAATGACGTAATGTGGATAAGAAGAGAAAATAATATTCTAGTAACTAAAATAGTATAGAAAAGTATTTTAAAGCATACAATCACGGTTGACATATTTCATGGTCAAACGTACTAACCTGAAAGTATGTACATTTGATTTGTCTACACAAGTATATTGGACAACAAGCTACATTTTCTGCATGTCCCACTGGTTTTCACTATTTTCATATTTATTTATTTATTTTTAATCTCGGTATAAACAAAAATATGAAAATAAATTTAAATATGTAATAATTATTTTTCAATTTTCCAAGATGTTGCTGAACAAACATACTAGGAACCAACACTCTGGAAACTTTAAATTTTTTAGCAAGGACAGTAAATTTCCCTAGATTTTAGTTTTTTTCCTTACTAACATCAATGGCTAGTTTTGACCACTGGGACAGGTGCGAGTGACACAAAGATTTTAAAAGAATGACCAACCCAGGTGGAGGAGTCAATTCCAAAATGAACCCTACCCCCCCTCCCAAAAAAATGGGTACTCAGGTAAATATATGCTCAACTGGTTACACTATGATCATTTTTCAAACAATGTAGATTTTCTTCTCAAAGAAAATAGCTTTATTAATCAAATTATCTTTTTTCTCTCTCCAAAATCAATGTATTTTTGTAAATATTCTGTCTACTGTTAGAAAATTGGTTTCTTCCATTGTCCATACCTGCTAACATTCGTATGTGATCCACTGAAAAAGCTGTGCATCTACATATTCTACAGTCACAACATAACCAGACCAATAGCAAGTCTATACTCACCAGACCCTTCATAGAGAGTACCTATGTGCGACAGACATACAGTTAGAAATTCTACTTATAGTAATTCTAATCAAAGCCATTCTATTACAGAAATTCTAGTTATGGAAGCTCAAACTCTCATTTCTACTCGACAATATTTTAGTTGATTGCAAGCATTTAAAGATTTGGAGAAAAAAAAGTTAATAATAATAATCTTAACTACACAGACTTAAATTTAAATGTTACTATAAATCGCACAATGTTTCCCCTCACAACTAGTGATCACAGTATATGAACTTCAGATATCTAAATTGCCACTATTACTAGATAATTGTATCACAGCCCGATAACAAAGGTGTTAAACCTGTACTGGTATTAGGAATGGGAATGACCTTTAATTGATGACATACAGTATTAGTGCTCTTCTTAGTGCCTCTTTAGGTGGTAGCGCAGTGGTAGAACAGTTGGACTTCGGAGCCAAAGGTTCCAGGTTCAAATCCCGCCCCAGGGGCCCGGC
>JAUTBT010023846.1:0-20337 GCA_032361225.1 Lepetodrilus schrolli
AACGGTGTTTTACCAATGTTTATTGTCGTAAGTATCTCATAGAAATAGAAAATAAAGGGAGAACAATTTTCTCCTTTCTGTCATCTTCGGAACAATGGGAAAGCCTGCTTTTCAAATTAGTTCGAACGGAACCTATTTTGGCCTTATATTTTATCTTTTATTTTTCTTCAAACGTAAATGTTGCAATTTTACTGTTTTTAGATTAAGTTATCTTAGTAGTAGCTTAGGTATGTTTCTCCTTAGTACGTATTTGTTAACCAAACATTATCCCGCCCTCGTCTGTTACTAGCCTATATATACGCGATGTTAAACCGAGATCATATATTTTAATTATTCAGATAATCTTTGCAAAATGTATGGAAATAATTTGTATTAGCCTTGATAATCATGTATACTGTATTTGTATTGTATGTTCGTGAGTGATAATACCAATGGTAGAGATATGTTGGTTTCAGGAATAAATACGGCTGCCAACTATTTTATTGGTCTGGACAACATTAAGAATAATAAAAGGTACGTTTGGTCGGATGAGACGGCAGCAACATGGACCAACTGGCACAGAGGATATCCAATGAAGAATAAGACATTTCATTGCGTCATGTTGGCCGGTTTGCGTGGATTCAAAAAAAGATTGAAGTTTGCTACCAGTCCGTGCGATAAGCAGGGTAGCTACCAATTTCGCTTCATTTGTGAACGCGTTCTGAAAGGACATCGGGATAGTCTCCATTAGACTACTAATGAACTTCAACAGATCGATAGTTCACTTATCAAAGTGGTCAAATACACTAATTATCGCCAGGGTGTTCATTTATTTCATTTGTTCTAATAGTAAGTTAGTAACATGGACTTCCTTCGGTATCATCCCATTAACATTTCTTTAATTTGTTCTAATAGTAAGTTAGTAACATGGACTTCCTTCGGTATCATCCCATTAACATTTATTTAATTTGTTCTAATAGTAAGTTAGTAACATGGACTTCCTTCGTTTTATCATCCCATCAATATTTGTTAATCGTGCATCCTTGAAGGTGTAATTCACGAGACGGTCTCTCATCGTCGACAGGCTCAGACAGGCTCGCACAGGCTTCAAAATTAAGTTCAATAATGCTACTTTATGAGAAAAATTGTTACAAATGTGTGGAACTATATTGTCAATTGACGCTGAAATGCGTGTTCATGTTGTAAAGCTAGATATCGTTTGAACAGACCGCACATTTTCCCCCATTTATGTGTGAATAGCAACGTTGATATTCAGAGCAATTACACAATATCGCGTTTTCCCCCGTGCCTATATGGGTATTAATGCTTGCATTCTCACGTGTTGTCCATGTATATGTTGTCTCGGGACCTGCATCAATACAAATTGCAATAACCATCACAAACTTGTGTTTATGTCTAATGATAGAGGAACTGTTATGGGGAATATAAAAAGGTCCGTATGGTGACAAACACTACTTTATGTGGATATGGCTAATTACGGGCAAGTAAGAAGTGCGAAGAGAAGGTTAATCATGTTAGCACCCATTTTGTACTAATCCAAAGATTAGGTAATCCGAATAAGCCTAATGTTCAGTTCTCAACCAATATGACAACACTGCATTTTTGACAATAAATACTTTGTTCTTTCCAATGCATCTGCAGGTTCAGAAGGAGTACCTGGATCCTGTAAACGTTTGGAAATTCTTCCTTGTTAAAATAATATAAAGCTAGATTTATATTTACAAAAAGGTCACTGACCCTTAATTAATTTTGTTAAGTATAATATGGTGTGTCCAATTAAATCTGCATGCTATATGAACGCAATAGAATTGCCACTATATCTATTCATTACAATGTATTAAAATATTAATATAACAATTTCATAGAATTACGAACCTTTATTCATTGTGAACATGAATGACATAGCAAAGTAGAAATGAACAAAAGGAAATGGCATTTTTCAAAATTGGATTCCATTCAATAAATGCACCATGGTCTGAATCCACAATAAAATGGGAATACAACTGGAAGTGTTCAATAGAAATGGATTAATTAAAAATGAATATAAACTATTATCACTATGATGAAAGCCCACCCAACACTATGACATGCCATGACACTATTTAGTGTAGTATACCAGATTCAGATAAGTGCAATTTCCTAACTCAGACATCTACTAATCCCACAAATACATAGCATAATTTCATCGGCATCACTTTACATTGAACCCTCTCCCTGGTGGATTAGTCACAGGTATATCTGGTTGCCTTCAGCATGGAGAGGGTTAAAGGTATGGAAGATCAGCAGGATTGCAATTACTAATTCCTGGTACTAATATTACAATTACTGGTATTAAATTATTTTTAAAAGATAATCATTGCAATTACTGAATGAAAGGTCTATTTCAACTCGGACAATAACAGCACTGTCGCTAGATAAGTCTAACTGGGCAGTTGCCTTTAATATACAATCTCTGATACCTGTACATTTACTTATCCAAGAATAATATGTCATTAGAGTAATCAATGTTGAAGCAATTGTCACAATCCAAAGTGTACTTTGAGCAATTCAGAAAATGCTCACATTAAAGGCATACAATCACAGACAAGTGGTGGTTTGGGGCAAGATCGTAGCTACTACTGGACCAATGGACACTTTCAAAATTCTTTCACTTACAGGAGGAAACCCGTAGAGTAGCAATGCAGTTATCATCCAACCGATGCTCGCAGTGCCAGTACCAGTACCAGCCAATGCTCGCAGGTTTACTGCAACATTCAGCACTACGGATGTTGCGGGTTTCCTCCTGCCCTAAACTGACAAGTCGTGATATAAGTGAAAGAATCTTGAAAGCGACTTAAAACCCCAATACAAAAAATATTAAAGGAGGAAACCCGCAACATCTGTAGCACTGAATGTTGCAGTAAACCTGCGAGCACCTGCTGGTACTGATAGAACAAGGATGATAACTGCATTGCCACTCTACAGACAGCTCATCCTATGACTATCGTGTCAGAAAGATAACTTTCGCGAACAATGATACCAGGCTCCAAAGGCAGGATTTGAACCTGGAACCTTCCGCTCCGAAGTCCAATGTTCTACCATTGCGCTACCCGCAAAATACATTTACATAATTATTATTACTATTGCTTTTTCTTTTCACTGCTGTAGGGTAGGTAAAATTCCGATGGCACCCTGCGAAGGGTAACTGCAATTTATATTTCTGGTAAAACCTGAATATTGTATGGCAATATATATTGTTTAATAGTCAGGTCTAAGGTCTAACTATAACCTTTGAACATGGATAAAAAAAAATAAAAATCAATTTAAGTGGATGCGATACTGGTCCTATTATAGCTTTTGGCCATCCAATAATAAATTTTATTAATTGCCAGCATGATTTCTGAGTGTATGGGTCTTTCAAACTGAAATTTCTCACATACCCAGAGACCGAAGGTCAACTATCTGTGATTGTATGTATTTAAAATAGCTATATTCAGAGAGTATTGCTAAAAAATAAAAATAAAACATGCACATTTTATCACATGATCTAAGTGTGGAATATTGTTCAAATTCAACTATGACAGTTGCTCTACATTCATGAGTAATTGGAAATATGGAAAAAACAGAATGATGAATCTTGATGAATCTTCCATCTGACAAACACTGATGCACCTCTTGTCCACACTAGTCTGAATATTGTTATCAATGAGAGAAGTGATACATAAACTGATACAAACTGATGATCAAAATGTTAGCACTTCTTTTAAATATTGCGACAATAATATATTGTCATACATCATATTCAGCAATGTGAACATACACATTACCGAAAGTACCCAAAGCAACTAACATAGAGCAAATCATTAATATGCAGAAACCCCCATCAGAATGAGCATTAAAACTAGTATTCCCAAATGCTTTGCATTAAAGAAACATACTCTTACAAGCTTGTTTTGGACATATTCCATAACATTTCATGCAACCCATAACAATTTGCTAATTGGGTTAGTGAGTTAGTTATTGTGTTACGTTGCAGCAGGAATCTTTCACCCTTACATAAGATATGGAAACCTCCAACAGATCTGTGGAACACAAGAGCAATGTACATATGGAACACTATCCACAACACCCTGCAATATACACTAGATGGATCTATAAATTATATGCAAAATATTAGGAACCACTTCATCCAATTGGGCAACTATGAATAAAAATTGTGATCCAATACAATATTGAATATTTCCTGTCATTCAGACTTTGGAGTCAATTGAAATAGAATCATCAGATTTTGCAGTATCTAATCTTATTAATTCTGACAGTACACAATTTGAACATGGTTCTTACCTGAATCTGATCATGAATAAGGTTTTCACAGGTATAAATTGTAACGAAATCATAATTCTGGTACAAATATCATTTCACAATCGATAAACAAATTAGATACAAATTACCTCATGTGTTTTTTGCAAAGTCCAGTTGAGAGAAAAAAAAACAAACTACATTTTGTCTCAAGTTCTTGTCTTGCAGTAAGATGTAGGCAAACATAAAATGTAGTTTCAATCATAAATGTAAAAAAATACAATTTGTAATCGTCACCATGAAAACATTGAACATAATTGATAATGGGACAACCAGTCCATTGAAAATGTACACAACTAAGATGGGAACAACATTATTTCCATATCGAGGAAAGAAAAAACAGCCACCAGTGCCACAACTGAACAGATAACAATAAGGCCTGGAGCGCACGCACACTCACACACACACACACACACTCACACACATGCACACACTACTTTTCCATGTCCGAGCTTTCGTCCACTTGTGCACCAACGATGTTCTCCATGGCATTCCCTGCAGTATCGGGCTGCCATATGACGTTGTAGCTCACCTTGTCATCAGTGACGACAGTGACGGTGCCCATCTTGTCACTGATCTCAGCCCGGGCATTGGCTATTGCCTGCTGTACAAGAATGTCTCTGTGTGCCCGCTCCTCCATTATAACTTGATTCAAGTTCATCTGAGCTTCCAGCCTAGCTGCAGTCAACGCCTATAATGTAGAGAGATTGCTACAAAATATACATCACGGCCCAAACTTGAAAGGGAAAATATTTTCACAACAATTGGATATATGAATACATTTGCGGAATTTTAGTAATTCAGGTTTAAATTAGTTGAACAGAGTCATAAGGATTTGGAAGTTTGAACAAAAATATTGCCATCATGAAATTGTTACAAACCAATGAGAAATCAGAGGATATACCATGTATACCCTGCATACCATGTATACCCTGCTCTTACAAGCGCTGACGATTAACAACAGGTTGAGCAATATATCTTTGAATGTAATTTACCAAACTACCAATATTTTCCACAATTTTGCATTGCATAAGGTCAAATAAAACTGCAGGGAAAAATGTATATTTACAAGCACAATAGGATTGAATATTTACATAGAAAATCATGAGTGGAAATGTAATTGAATGCAATAACCGATTTAATGGCATTGGTCAGGTAGGCAGTTGTGAGGCATATCTTATAATGCCATGGAACAATAATAGCATAACAAGGGCATAACATGCCAGGATGTATGTAGCAATCTACGACCACCACAGAATACAGTAAGCTATAACTGCTGTAGACCTATACTCATCCTTACAAAAACAGACACCTGGGAAATTAAATCCTCAACATTCATCAATATCAGTCTCTGAAGATGTAAAACATTTTTAAGTATGATTTCACGCTAAACAAAACATTTGCACGGGGGTTTATAAATAAAACTTTCATAAAATCACATTCAAAACGGTTTAGTAACCTCAGTAGCATTTTCTAGTATGATTTCATGCTAAACAAAACATTTGCACAGGTGGTTTGTAAATAAAACTTTCATAAAATCACACTCAAAACGGTTTAGTAACCTCAGTAGCATTTTCTAGTATGATTTCATGCTAAACAAAACATTTGCACAGGGGGTTTGTAAATAAAAACTTTCATAAAATCACACTCAAAACAGTTTAGTAACCTCAGTAGCCAGAAACAATAAAAGATGCTCCTTGACACATTTAATAACGTAAACATTGATCGATTGATTTAATTAGTGCTTTACCTCGCAGTGGGAATCTTTCACCCATACACAATGAAATAACTTAAAACAAAACACACTACTGGGTACGTGTTACATAAATATACATTTTGATAAAAGATTTACTGATTAGCTGCTTACTAGATGTCGGGGCGGACAGTGAAAG
Organism: Lepetodrilus schrolli; assembly: GCA_032361225.1. Lineage (NCBI taxonomy): Eukaryota > Metazoa > Mollusca > Gastropoda > Lepetellida > Lepetodrilidae > Lepetodrilus > Lepetodrilus schrolli. The sequence continues at coordinate 6,231 of JAUTBT010023846.1, forward strand.
TATACGTGCCCTCAGCCGAACTGGAGGCAGTAGGAGCATAATACAACTTCTGACCACTATCCTGATCATTCCAGACCTCTTGTTTCTCTTTCTCCATCTGCGTCCTCAGCTGCTGTAGGGCATTGTCCTTGCTGATCAGACTCTGCTGTTTCACTTGCTCGATCATCTGCTTCAGACCCTGAGCTTGCTGAATGAGGCTGAGTGTCATCTGAACAGAAATATATTTACAGTCAGCGAAAGTGATATATTGCCATGCAGTCAGTGAAAAATATTTTAAGAAAATGTAATTGGGGTTTACTTAGATTACGACTTGTCAGTTTAGGGCAGGAGGAAACCTGCGCAAGAAAGAGGCAAAGACATCACGTGTGTCCAAGAACACTTCGCACAGTTAAATGAAACGGCCCCGAAGATATCAAAGTTCATTGTATTAGCAGTCACCTCTTCCAGCTGCCACCATTGTTTTTGTTCTGCAACATCCATGGACACCACAGACGCAGCTCCTTTGCACCCTGAGGCAATAGTGATGGGAGTCATCACAACAGCATCTAGGAACAGATAGTCATGAATATGAAATGAATGGTACTAGACAACTCAAATTTGCACCAAATTTTCAGAGGAAGTAAAATAATATGCTGCAAAATAAGGTCTTTGAAAAATAAATTTGATGACTTTTTCTTTAAAATATGTTTATTAAAAATTACATAAAACTACAATCCGCCTTATAAGATAATATTCTACGATAAATCTCACTATTTTTACCATAAATATCTGTCATAAATCTAAAATTGCCTCCCTTGCACTAGCTAGTTTTGCATTTATAACGTATAATAGATGTTAATGATGTACTGGTTTATTGTCAAGGTACAATTACTAGTACTGACCTCCAGTGGTGACAATGTTCCCTGCGCCATCGGTGGCCACGATGTGCACTGTCTCGCCATTCTCGTTGTTGGCCACGGCGATTGGTCTGGTGTTACCAATAGAAACAACAACACCTGAAACCCAGATACAGCCATTCTTTCATAGAGTAAATTATGATAAAAAATATATATATATAAATCATACATGTATAAAGCATCTTTGAAAGCATCGACTCAATAATTAGAATATTCAAGTGATATTTCAGTATATTAAAATGAATGTCAGGCTTATTTGTTGGAAAATGATCTTGTATTAATATAACGGGAAAAAACCTGCTTATGTTCTACCTCAGAAATAGCTATCTATATAAATTAGAACATAGGACACTTCACAGATAACAGAAAATATCCCCATCTGAACTGAAAAAACCCCATCTGAACTAAAAATTAGCCTATTGACATGAAAAGAAAATCGTATTTTTATCTCTGAAAAGCAGAATCAGTGTAGAAATGGCATAGTTTGATGTAGTCACAAGCTATGGTACTAGATCTAGTATGTTATTAAATGAATATAATTGATATATCTATGGAGAAAGTAGCCTATACACGTTAAACTGCTAAGTGACCAAACCTTTCCATGCCATAAAAATTATTCTTTCAGGATCACATCATGTTCCAAACACAGGCATCATGTGAGTTGTCTTTTCACGCCATTCGAAACCAACGATAAAGCATATCCAGCTTACTTTAAACTATGCTTATGAATGTCATGCAATATATGTTATTAATCTAATATACATATTCCGCATTATCGTTTAATTGCACCAGTACAGCAGTTTGTATAAATAGCGGTACACAGAAATCATTAATAAGTAATTTACCAGAGTATTTGACAGTAAATTTTCATTCTTCCCCCATCAGAGCCATTAGTTCTTTTTGCGTATATCCAGCTACGTAACAGTGAACCATCGACATAGTGCACTTCATTACATCGTGGTATACCAAGGGTTCACTATATCTAGTCTGGCTAGTGACTAAAATAAGGTGCTTATGCAGAGAATGAGCAATGTCTAATCGAGCAGATTCCAATTGTATACAGTTCACACAATACTGTCTGAAAACGTATGTGGTGGTCTACGCAATTTCTTTGAGCAGCTCTCTCCATGCAGAAAACATACAAGATATGTTTAAAAACTAAAATCAAGCAGGGAAACTGCTCTGCGATAAAGGCTTCTTGAATCTATCACAGTCACTACCCGATTACAGGACATTTTTCTTAGTAGCGGTTATATAAGACGATACACAAACCGCATGTTTTTAGTAGAGGTTAAAAACATATCTACGCGTTTTCCGCATGGAGAGAGTTGCTCAAAGAAATTGCACAGTTAATCACTGGGATAATCACGCTTGTTCTGCACACACATTCTTTCAAATTTAAGACACTTTTTAAAACCTTCAACAGAAAAGCTACGATATTTTTCAAGGCCATGACATTTTAAGATTTTTCAAGTGCAAATAAAAACCTAGTTCTCACCGTCTTTCGACATATGACCAGTGGTGACGGTTGGTGGGGACTTGGCTGTTGAAGGCCGTGCTTTTTTAGTTGGCGTAGGTGAAGGGGGACCACTCTCGCTATCCTTCTTTCGCCTTTTGTAAGGCACAAATAACCGCACTGGACCAGTCTACAACAGAGAAAAGTATGCCATTAGTGTAATTCCAAAGAATTTAATTTTTCGTATTTTACAAACAAACAAATCTGACATGTGATCATGTTTTATTCTCATACAAGTGATAGAAGAGTTATTTTGCATAGATACCTAGCAAATCAATGCTCATGCTTACATTTACAACTAAAAACATAACATGTGTCGTTTTTTCTTTCCAAGAATACAACCAGCCTTCAAGATAAAATTCATCATGACTGATTAGTTATTAGATTACATTTGAAACTTCCATTTAGGAAGATTAATGATCTTCATGTGAGAAACTTCTATTTATATTAGTGAGTTTTACATTAGATAGTAGTTGAAACTTCGAAAGTGTGAAACTTCAATTCAAGTAAATGTGGAGTACAAAAACGTACTCAACTGTAAACTCGACTCCGTGCTCACTTGAGCATGTACTCAGAGTTTCGTAATCACCAACTTGGCAAAAATCTCAAGTGAGTATGTACTCAATGATTTGAGTAGATCTACGATTCTGAATTGAGTAAGAAAAAAAAATCGTAATCTCGGGGCCTAGTTAAACAATCGGCCGTTTGTCAACAAGACTGATAAATGTTCATAAACCCCATAGGCTTCAGTATGCGATTAAATAATCATACGTTATGTTTTGATTTAACATACTACGACTTCCTCAGTGACAAACATGTTAGGAGTAAATTGTCCAGATTTTAATACCGGAAGTACAACAAACAAAATGGTGGTCGATTGAGCTTTATTATAAATACGATTCCCTTGAAATGTACCGGTAATGTTGATATGTAAGAAATGACGCTGTGATCAAAGTATGTAGACTGATTTATACGTAAGCATGTCTAGTCATCTACTCATAAAAATGTGACTGTTGACTGCGAGCCGTGACTGTTAAGACAACGATCTCCGCTGACGTGCGCTATGAACAACTGTAACACTTGGCTCTGTTTATGGCCAGGTAGTGATATTGCTTCACGATCTCTCCATATAACGCTATATGCAATAATGCTGGGGGTACTTCGTGGACCCATAAAGTAGCGGTATACCGAGGGTTCACTGCACATTGTAAACTTGTTTAGGTAAATTAGTGGAATGGAATGACATACTGCTTTACGTCGCAGTGGGAATATTCCAGTTATATGCGACAAAGGTAAATTATAATTTTATTTATTATTATTTTATTAATTGGGGTTTAGAGCCACTTCTTTCATTTATTTCACGGCTTGTCAGTTTATGGCAGGAGGAAGCCTGCAACACCCATAGAGCTGAATGTTGCAGTAAACCTGTGAACACTGGCTGGTACTGACAGACCAAGGATGATATCTGCATTGCCACTCTACAGACCTTCGGCTCCGAAGTCCAACATTCTACCACTGCGCTACCACCCGCCCAGTAAATTAGTGACTTATTTTTAAAAGCAAGTATGATAATAAGAGCTTACAATACTGACCACGGATTCGTCGTCACAACAAGCTGCACAGGTACAGGATGTGGCGTGGGGCTGTAGGATGTTGTCTTCTATCAGACACTGTAGAGTTCTTCCTCCGTATCGGATGCTTCGCTTCCAGTCTTTGCTGCTGGCACGACCGCTCATAGACTCAAACTCATTCGGTGTGAACCACTGGTCTTCTGGAGTTCTAATACACTTGCCTCTCCCACCTGCAACACAATGTTGCAGTAGAAAGCTTGCTTAAACCTTTCCCTGCTGGATTAGGCACAGGTACTGCTCTTTAGGGCATCTCAAGTTGCCTACAGCATGTACAAAGTTAACTATTGAGAAGGATGGTCATTATAAAATAAAATTGATGATTATACTGTTGTGTTTTTTTTTAATTGGGGTTTAAAGCTGCTTTCAAGATTCTTTCACTTATCACATGGCTTGTCAGTTTAGGGCAGGAGGAAACCCTGACTTCCGTAGAGCTGAATGTTGCAGTAAACCTGCAAGTACCGGCTGGTACTGACAAGACCAAGGATGATAACTGCATTGCCACTCTACCATGTCTACAGACAGTGCATCCTATCAATATCACGTCAGAAAGGTAACTTTCACAAGCATTGATGCCGGACCCCTGGGGCAGGATTTGAACATGGAACTGTTGTTGGCTCTGAAGTCCAATGTTCTATCACTGCACTACCACCCGCCCCCTTGAAAGTGTTAATATGAAATATAGAGCAATTAATTTCTGATGTTATTCCCCCTAGTCATTTCAGTACAGTGATCAAACATTAGGGCTAAAAGTAAACCTACCAGATTTTCCTAGTCAACTATTCATTTATTATAGTCATGTAGTAGTCGACTATTTGCCTCAAACATGTTTGTCACTATTGTAACATATATGCGACATTAGAAAACTATCACCGTCCTAAAGTCAAAATCAAATTCCTCACAATGTTAAAAAAAGTACAACTTTGATGAAATTCCTACGCAAGAACTATGTATGCTGTGTCACACCTTCAACAATACAGAATCATAATTAGAACCCTGTAATAGTTTGAACACCTAAATTAATCGCAGAAAATATAAATTCTGACCCTAAAAATACGAACATGAGTATTTTTTTTCAAATCGTAATTGTCTAATTATGTGAACATAATCTTTTTTTTTTAAATAAGAAATTTTCAAAGATTCCTTAATTTATTTGCCATTTCATTTACAACCATATTTTGTACTGAATTTTGTTGTCACTAATTATACGAACACTGATCAATTTCAATTTTCGTATTTTTTCTAATAAATCAAACAGCTACACATTTTCTTTCTCCTGTCCAAATTATTAGGGTAATTACTGTACCACACACTGTTTTTTTTTTAATTGGGGTTTAGAGTCACTTTCAAGATTCTTTCATTTATATCACGACTCATCAGTTTAGGGCAGGAGGAAATCCGCAACAATTGTAGCGCTGAATGTTGAAGTAAACCTGCGAGCATCAGCTGGTACTGACAAGACCAAGGATGATAACTGCATTGCCACTCTACAGACGGCGCATCCTATCAATATTGTGTCAGAAAGGGAACTTTCGCGAACATTGATGCCATGCTCCAGGGGCGGATTTGAACCTGGAACCTGTGGCTCCACTGCGCTACCACCTGCCCCCTGTTAGATAGACTAGACGAAAACCGGTTACGCTGGATGCGAGATCTCTGACAAAATTTTGCGACTTACATTCCACTCCCATCTCAAGGAGACGACGTGACCCAAAGAGTGAGCAAGTGATTTCTTAGCTTTACGTCGCAAGATTATTTCACCAAAACGCGACGACTGCTGAGATAGAAATACTACGTACCTTTAAGACTGATTGGGTATATACGTCCCTCATCGATTTTCACCCAGCTCCACTTACCCGTGACAGACCATTAAATCTAAAGTCCACAAAAGTCTTCATGTTCTAGAGGGCTTGCTTCACTAATACACAAAACACACTACTAGTATACACCTAAGAGAAATAATAACACACTACGTTCCAACACCAAGATACAAAAATATGACTGCACTAGCATCCTCTTCTGTCGTGCATTAATATTGTATAGATCATCGCAAAGTGAGTCGGTGAATTAGTGTTTTGTTTACGTCGTAGCGGGCATCTTCCACCCATATGCGACAAGTATTGTAAAGATTCAAATGAATTTTGCCGCTTACGTTTGGTTCTTAGTAACTGTTTTTCCACAGTATTTTTCAGTGGCCTTGTAGCTGTGTGGTTACAGTAGGAGGAAAACCTGCAACAGCTGTACAAGATTGATTGAATGATTGAAGTAGTGCTTTACCTAGCAGTTGGAATATTTCAGCCATTCCTGACAACCATGAACCCAGGATCGATGGATGTACAGGAAGTTCACAGACAGTGCATCCCATATCACCAGAAAACACCAGAATCAACGAAGGCTTCAAACTGAGATATTTCAGTTATACAAATCACAATATTAGATACAGATATATTAACAATAATATTGATATTTATGGGAATATAAATTGGCTCTCGGTCAACCTAACAGTAAAAAATTTTTCAAGTGTAATCAAAATTAGGAAATTACTTACGAACATTAACTATCAGCTTAACAGTTTCCAGGTTCCTCCTTAAAAGAAGTCAACATACACACAGACTTACCTGTCGATAAAAAGAATCCATGTCAAAGTTTAAATGTATTTCTTACGTATGGTAACGGTTACCACGCTGGCTGTTAGGGTACTAATAGGATGGATTTGACGTTGTGTGGTCTACAAACATTACACAGAAGATCAATTGTCCTTCTTAACACAGGGATCTAGATCCTGATTTGAAGCTCACAATTTAATAAAAATTTTAAATTTTTTTTTTAAAAATAACAAATTTAGATTCCACAAAAAAAATAATATATAGGAGCACAAATGAATGACCTAGATCTCTGTCCTAGAGGTCAAAGTTCACATACGTCATCAAGGAACGATACCTTTAAGGCAATGGACCCGACCCGTCTCTAGGCCAATCGAGGGCTACAGCTGATGAGAGACCAGGCTAGAATTGGGTCCGGATTTCGGATTTCTTACAGTTAGTCCCAGGATTAAGAGCTCCTCCAAATTGACGCGCCAGCTCTCGGATTATAATCGAGATATTGTCCAGTGGAATGAAGCACATAATACTATTTGTCACTGCATATGTGATACACACAATCCATAATAGCAGTAGTTTGTATATAAATGCACTTTAGGAGTAGTTTGTATCGATCGGAAACATGGTGGCTGTAAAATATCATGCATTTTCATTGTGCACAGAAAGTAGTCTCTAAAACAGCATGAAGAATCACAAGAATTATTTCAAACAAGAAACAAAGTACTGGACATAGATAAGGAATATTTGAATTCACAAACGCACATAATTCTGTCTCCTTGTCTTCAAATGATGAGCAACGAATCGATTCACATAATTTCACAATACATTAACTTGGTCAGCAATTTGAAAACAATTCCAACTCGGCATAAACATTCTAAAATTCAAAGACTTGATTGACATTTCTTTCAGGATTGATACCTAGCAAGTAAAGAACAGTTTTTGCATAAAGGGTTTGCAGGTATTCGAAAAATGCAAATTCTCTAAACACAAGGAAGAAACATGACAAACACAGTATTTACAAGCTAAAACTACATGATTGTTTGTCATCGCGTGGTTGACGGCTCAGTAGTGATACGTACACATCTGGAACATTTTCTATAAATGTCAGTGATCTCAATTATCGCCCAAAAAACAATTTCTGTAGGGTTGTGTGGTGTTGTTGATCTCACCATCTTCTGAAATTCCGTCCCCTTCCACGATTGTATCCACGGAAGGAGCCGCGGCCACGACCTCTTGCCCCTGAAATGGACCAAATCACAATCGGCTTTAGCAGAAGTAAAATAATAACAACAAATGTATGTGGTTTGTGGACCAAAAAAAAATAGGAGACCTGATGAAAATAAATAGGATGTCAGCCACACCTATTTTAAGTTACTTTCGTAGAAATGAAATGCATATGAAGCTGCAGGGCATGCCCAGTTGCCTACAGAATAAAGAAGGTTAATGATGAAATTTCAAGAATGAATTAGTGCTTTACGTCGCAGCGGGAATATTTCACCCATACGCGATACTACAATGTTAAGTCGCTTTCAAGATTCTTTCACTTATATCACGACTGGTCAGTTTAGGGAAGGAGGAAACCCACACCATCTGTAGCACTGAATGTTGCAGTAAACCTGCGACCACTGGCTGGTACTGACAAGACCAAGGATGATAACTGCATTGCCACTCTACAGACATCGCATCCTATCAATATCGCATCAGAAAGGTAACTTTCGTGAACATTGATGCCGGGCCCCTGGGGCGCGATTTGAACCTGGAACCTTTGGCTCCTAAGTCCAACGTTCTACCACTGCGCTACCAAATAACTACTAACTACAGATGCAAGAAAAGAAAATAAGCAATAAAAACCATACCAAAAAGTTAAAAATAAAATATAAATGGTGATGTAAAACAATGACAAATAGATGAGAAAATTTCAAGAAAGGTGATGAAGAGTTCTTGCTCGGCGATCTAAAAGGACAGCACCGCTAACGAGTTTGAACATCGATTCAGAGCAAACATACCAACAGAATAGGCGCCAGCTTTTTCACTGAACTTCCCGCTGGGAGGTGCGTAGAGTTGTCTCCCTTCCTTATTTGCTTTCTTCCCTCCTGCGCCATCCGAGTCGAATGTTATCGGAGTGATCCTCTTGTTACTGAAAAATATACATGGCGTAATGAGAATACTGCTGAGTTGAGATTTAGTCTTATTTAACATGCGATGTATCATAATGCCATGTATATGCAAGCCAAGTTTCTGAAAAAGTAATGTCTTATCTTAACGATTGGAGGTAGATCATTAGACTTTGGAGACTAATGTTCGAGTTTCCAACTTGACATCGACGAATTTTCAGGGAAGTTAACTATGTGACACGATCATGATAGAATGCAGTCCGTTCTGTTACAGTGCAATTATCCTTCATTAATCGGTGCGAGCTTGGCCCCGAGATTATGGAACTTTTTCAACTTAGTCAACTCAAAGTTTTGTTCACATATACCCACATGAATTTAGAACTTGTATGAAATAATACTCAAAAAAATGTTTCGTAATTTGGGGGCCAGAGGTGAGCACTCTTACTGTAAACAGCAATACTCAGTGTTACAGATTTCACCATACCCTGAACTGAAGAAAAAACTAGCAATATTCTGTCCCATCAGAAATCTTACCCTGCACTTCCATTGGTGGCATTGGTAGCTCCTGTTGTTGATCTCTGTAGAAAAAGACACAGCAAATTAATGTGATTCAGAAACAGGCTTTAGGCATCCATTTAGTGAGTGAGTAATTGTGAGTTTTGCAAGCGTCGTATCTCCTGTCATATTGGCCACACAATTTTAAACTCGTTTCATACAATGCCATTAATTTGGCTGTTGATGAATCCTGAAAGACTTAACAAATAAATACTGTATTAAAAAAAAAAGAAGAAAGAATAAACCTCAATGTATTTGTTGCTCTGATCACCTCACAGTAAGGTATATTTTTCTTGTCTGTGGAAATTGCAATTCAATGTAGATTCATAATTTTCCTCAAATATTATTTGCTGCTCAAAACAAACTCTCTATGAAGAATACTTTGATAGGGTGCTTATTAAGGCATCGTCACAAACTATGTACTTTGATAGGGTGTTGATTCCGGCTATGTACTTTGATAGGGTGCTTATTCCTGCATCGTCACTAGCTATGTACTTTGATACGGTGCTGATTCCGGAATCGCCACTAGCTATGTACTTTGATACGGTGCTGATTCCGGCATCGCCACTAGCTATGTACTTTGATAGGGTGTTGATTCCGGCTATGTACTTTGATAGGGTGCTTATTCCTGCGTCACTAGCTATGTACTTTGATAGGGTGCTTATTCCTGCATCGTCACTATCTATGTACTTTGATAGGGTGTTGATTCCGGCTATATACTTGATAGGGTGCTTATTCCGACATCGTCACTACGTATACTCACTGAGATGGGTTTCCAGGACAGGGTGATCGCTGCCTTGTAGGAAGGCGGGTTGTGGAAGAGGTCCTTGATGAGTGTGTTGATGTTTGACGTGATCTTCAGAGCGACAACCTTGATTTTATTCTGTGGACGAGAACCAAAATCAGTGAACGTATATAACTAACACACACAATAAAAACATTTTCAAAGTCATACTGCATTAGAAATATAATAATAATAATAATAATAATAATAATAATAATAATAATAATAATAATAGAAACATAATCAGAAGTTAAGACTTTCACCTCAGCAAAAACTATGCCATCAGCTCTCGAATATTTTGATTCCTCACACACAAGTAACAAATTTCTTAACAAACAAAAAACACAGTATGTTTAATTACCTCTTCTGTTTTGAGTATCTCTCCTGTTTTTCCTTGTAGAGCTGCCCTTAGTTGCTTGATGTACACTTGTACTCCACGTGCAAAATACTGTAACCTGAACACATCATCAGTTTAAACACAATGTGGATGGTTATGTATAATAAACAAATCTTATGAAAGAAAAGAAAAAAGAAAAGAAAAGAAAAATTAAAAAACATAATGGCTTGCTTGCCACTGTCTGTGAACATTTGTTATATTTTTCGGCCAGTCGTTATATTTCTTGACCATTCATTCTATTTATCAACAGTTTGAAGTAGATGATAGCATCCCAGATATCGCGCGGACTCAAACATTCACAAAAGTACACAATATATAATTCAATTCTGACCTTAATCTGAAATCTTTGAGTCTCTCTGCATTTGAATCGTCTGTCAAAAACTGTGGATGCCGTCTCCCGAGTTGATGGAAGGTAAACATGAGACACTCCACGAATGAAAACTTCAACTTAGGTTCCTCATTGGACGATAAATCATCGTTCTCTTCAGAGGGAGGTAATGGCATGTATTCCTGGAAATAAAGTGAAATAGATGACATTAAATTCAATTATGTAAATTCTAATTATAACAATAATTGTGAGAAGCATGTGCAATAATAAAGGTATGTATTCCTGGAAATAAAAATTGAAATAAATTACTTTAAATTCAGTGAGATAAATGGACAATTTACATTTCACTCAAATATTATGATAAACTTATTGTGTAATGGCGTACACTCTTGTTACAATGAATAATACAGGAGCAGATTTAGTAAGTTGGACAACTTTTTTTCCAATCTAATTCTGACAAATTGAGTGAGTCAGTGATTATGGAGTAGCTGCGGTGGTTTCTGACCAATAAACTATGTTTAAATCAAATTAAAATAAATAATAATAATAAAGTAATTACTTACCAGTAGTCTTTTGAACACTTTCTCCAGTCTCTCTTCAACTTTCTCGATGTCTCCGCAAAATTCTGAGATTTCCGCCAATAGTTTCAGCATCTCCAGTTGTATGTGTGTGCTCTCCTCTGGGCTGGCTAGACTTGACAGTGACGGTATCACGTAGTCGCAGATGTAGCCCACGAATGCCTTGGAATGGACGTTTTTCTGAAATGGAAACATGAACATACAGTGCCTTCTCGAGTGTCACGCATTGATCTATGAACCGAAACAAAGGTCTTAATCTATTTACGTATGAAGTACGCAGTTTGTTGACACTGGATGTAAACTCGAGTAAATATATATGGTAAATTATACAATGTGTTGATAGTGATCAATCAAGAGAAGCTGATCTCTTGTACTCTGCTTTGATAAGTTTGATAAGATAATAGCATCTCATCAAATAATCATAATGGCAGCTTGTTTAACAGCTGTTTAATGGTGCTAATTTAAAACTCATACTACTTTAGGCTATGCAGGACTACAACCAGCTTAATTTCTTACAACCATGTGCTTATTTGAAACTAAAATGTGCATGTATGGATAGCAATTATCACATGGTTGTAACTTGTATGAATACTCGCAATGGATAACGCTGATCACATGTCCCCAGCATGCGACGACCAGGGGGTAGATATATAATAACTACTACCGTTTGACTATATCTACCAAATATTTGATTTAAATGCTAGACAGGCATCCTTGAAAATAGTAATCCTCGAAACCACTTAGTCATGTAACCTCGAAATTTGTCAGCCTCGAAAATTCCTGGGTATACGGTATTCCCCATGTTATAGCAACCTGCTTTGTACATGAAATTGACCCAGATCTATTTGTTTCCATAATATTTAAAGAAGAAGTTAACAAACCCATGATCGGAGGTTAAAAAAATAAAAAATCCAAAATGAAGAGGTCATGCAGTTGGAGGTGAAAAAAAGTGCCCAAATAAACGTTAGTCCTAGGTCCAGATTCACAAAACGATCACAGTGACGCAATAGTTGCATTTTCCAATACATGCTGATGGATACGACTCCTGACTGAGATTTTCCACCACCCATAAAAATCTATGTGGCGAAATGTTTTTCAAAGGTTTGCTTTTTAATAAAATTTACATTTTAGTATACATATTTCACATTTTATCTCCCAACAAAGACACAGGACGTACAGAGAATAGTGGGGCAGCAGTCCGAATACACTGCATAAGTCTGTCTACAGAGTCAGCATCAGCAACCTGTAACAAAAAAAACCGAAATGAAAATACTGACAATTTCAGATGAATAATCAAAGTCAGTAATGCTGGGGTGCATTCAGTCTAAAATGTTCTTCACTAAAAAGTAGGGCGGGTGGTAGCGCAGTGGTAGAACATTGGACTTCTGCGCCAAAGGTTCCAGGTTCAAATCCCTCCCCGGGGACCCAGCATCAATGTTGGCGAAAGTTACCTTTCTGACACTATTGATAGGATGTGCTGTCTTTAGAGTGGCAATGCAGTTGTCATCCATGGCCTTGTCAGTACCAACCGATGCTCGCAGGCTTACTGCAACATTCAGCACTATGGATGTTGCTGGTTTCCTCCTGCCCTAAACTGACAAGCCATGATAAAAGTGAAAGAATCTTGAAAGCGGCTCTAAACCCCAATTATATTTAAAAACCCCACTAAATAGTACTATGTATTAGAGAAGCCGTTCAGTCAGCAGATGTATGTAGTACTAATTTTCACTATAGGTTTGGACCCTGTAGTGTTTTGTAGGAAAACAAAGCATGAAGTGTATGGACTGCATACATTTACAAACGGATCTGTTGCTATTTTGCTATGACCCCGAGTTTTTTTTTAAACTGGGGTTTATAGCCACTTTCAAGATATTTTCACTTACATCATGGCTTTTCAGTTTAGGGCAGGAGGAAACCTGTAACATCTGTATCATTGAATGTTGCAGTAAACCTGCGAGCACCGGCTGGTACTGACAGACCAAGGATGATAATTGCATTGCCATTGTACAGATAGCACACCCCATCATTATCGCGTTGGAAAGGCAACTGTTATGAACATTGAAGCTGGGCTCCTGGGACAGGATTTGTATCAGGGGCCGTTGGATCGTTCCCAAGTCCAAATGTTCTACTACTGTGCTACCACCCGCTCCCTACACTCATTATGAAAGAACACGGAAATGGGAGAACAACTTTGCAAACACAGCTCAATTGGATTAAAAATATTCTTTCTAAGACAAGAAGCATATTCAGGGATGAGAATTGGAAAATGTGTTTTCAGCCAGGTTTACGATATCGACCCTCGAGCCTCAAAATCCACAGATCTGCAGAAGATTCTCATCCCTGCTCATTTGGAATACTACGACACCACACATGGAGCACCACAAGAGCCGCGACAATAATGACTGGCTTTCAGTGCAGAGACTTACATCTAGCACCTCCCCCAGCTCGGCCTGCTCTGTGGCGATGTCCACCAGCTGTTGACGACCCTGGACTGTCACCATCATACGCAGGTTCTTCAAGATGTCCATCACTGCGATGAACTCGTCCTTAGTCACGTCCTCCAGCACCTGCAACACACGTCAGAGGCCATTAATACCTATGTATTGGGGTTTAGAGTCGCTTTTAAGATTCTTCCACTTATATCACGATTTGTCAGTTTAGGGCAGGAGGAAACCCGCAACATCCGTAGCGCTGAATGTTGCAGTAAACCT
>JAUTBT010023857.1:0-39733 GCA_032361225.1 Lepetodrilus schrolli
ATGTTGCAGGTTTCTTCCTGCCCTAAACTGACAAGTCGTGATATAAGTGAAAGAATCTTGAAAGCGACTCTAAACCCCAATTCACCAAAGATGTTTTTTATTAATTTAATAAATTTTTTAAAATACAGACAAATTCACAACAATTTCCTATCCAATTTTATTTTTTAAACAAAACATTACCATAGTAGACTTACAGTACTGAGAAATCCACATTAACATAATCATATATACGCCACTGTTACAGTTAGAATGGAGTAACAAATAATTATTTCTAAGCATTCCCATCACAGTTGCTCCAGGCTCACCTCATATATATTAAGCAGGGCATCAGATTATCACTGAAGCCACCTTATTTAATGGTGCTACAAATGATGAAGCTACGTGATTTCATAAGCTCGATGAAGAGAGCTACTAAAAAAACAAACTCCTTTGAACCGTACATGCATCTAGACCTGATGAATATTTCACCTGGACAATAAACATGAATAGAGAGTCCAGGATGCTAGACTCCATTTCTTGCTTATCTGATTACCACTGGCAACTTACATGATTACCATTGGCAACTTTCTGACCTCGCAGGCAAGACTGAGTGATCTAGCATACTGTGCGAACTTCTAACATAGTACTTGTAAGAAGACTGCAAGTACTTTCTCGTAGTACATAGCTAATATCTATAGACATACACAACACACACACATGGAGAACTAGCAATGACCACTATCAAGGCTCTACCACATTTAGTTTCATTTAATTCCACCAGCATACATATCTGAGTTATCTTAAACATATTAAAGATGATGTTAAATTTCCTGCTTCTATGAACAAATTCTTTGAAGTTTTATCTATTAATTCAATTTTAAATGTAGTAGAAATGTTGCAAGCCAAAGCTGATGTAGATGTCTGATGTCTTGGTTGAGATTTGAGGGAACATCAGTAACAACAAAGATAGAGACAACTCCACTGCCATCGTGGCAATAATATACTGAACCCAGTCTAGGACTGGTAGAGCTAGTAATTTTCCTCGTAAGTGAATATGGCCGATTTAAATTTGCCTAGAATGCAATAAATTTCAATTTTGGAAGCACGCCTATCATCATAAACTTGAAGATGGATTTCAGTGGTGCCATTAACAGAGATTATGGGCGCTTTATGGCTGTCAGGCATATTAGGGTTAATTGCTTCATATGGGCATTACAGGTGGTTCTGGAGTGTGCTAACTGCTTCTCCCACATGTATGTGTGAGACAGAATGCACGTCTGTGTAACATCAACACAGTGACACTGTGTATGTATCTGTCCTGGTGTGTGTGAGCAATAAGTGCAGCTGGCTATAGGAGAGAGGTTACACAGATCAACACAGTAGGGCTGTTGTAGCTGGCTATAGGAGAGAGGTTACACAGATCAACACAGTATGGCTGTTGTAGCTGGCTATAGGAGAGAGGTTACGCAGATCAACACAGTAGGGCTGTTGTAGCTGGCTATACAGAGAAGTTACGCAGATCAACACAGTAGGGCTGTTGTAGCTGGCTATAGGAGAGAAGTTACGCAGATCAACACAGTAGGGCTGTTGTAGCTGGGTATGATACAAGATGTTCTGGTTTTGGCAAGAGGGGTTACACCTTTGGCCAAGTCAGTAGAGCTTTGGACTTGCAATCCAGGACCTCGGGTTTGAATCCCAGGATGAACATGGTCAAGTGACACTGGATGTCCAGGGAACAGTCTACACCAAAACTAAAAACTCACTTCTTTAGTGAAGTTCAGGGATGATTGTTGTTCATCAATTTACCAAATGCACATTTGAGCCTTTTTTTTCTTCTGGATATGTGTATAAAAAATCACCAGGTTAGTTTACATAGATTCCTCTAGATTCCTATATACCTTGATAACGACACTCATTATCAAATCGTAATGTAACATCAGTTATCTTGTAGGGAGCAGAATTAACATGCAGAATTACACACATCGTTACATGTATCACCCCAGTAGATTGTGGAATATATTAATTGAATAGTAAATCTGTAACTCAATGGAAGATCTGATGGTGGGAACGACTTTCATGTGATCAAGGAAAATAAACAAGGAAATATCTTCTTTCTTTTTCTCCCAACTATTGTATAGGATTCTAAAATTATATGAATTCACAATTCTGGACAATCTGATTAGCAGGCCTTGTCTGACCTCTGCTAACAAATCACACGCGAAAATCACGATTCCTAAATTGAAATTCAATAAATGACCTGGTGTTGCGTGTACCATAACAACGCAGAAGGCATGGAATACAGTCATCTTGTTTGTTCTAGCTCCCAGGCACTGCCGCCATAAAGTGTGGAATCGTTATTACCCAAACCACTAACCTAATTCATCGGACCAAAGTCTACCAAGCCAAGAAATTCATATCATTATTTTCTATGCGCCTATGTCAATATTCCAATCAAGATCTGTTCATAAACACTTGAACTCTATTGATACTTCTCGAGTACAAAGTCTCACAATTAAGACACATTCTATGAAATATTATGCCAGAGTTGGAGGTTCGTACAAACCTCACAAATGCTTGGAATGGCAGCATGACAAGATAGCAGTCCAAGAAGAAGTGAAATTACAACCGAGGTAACTCTTTGAAATACAAATTTACAACCAGTTGTCAGATGTTAAATAAAATCTATTAAATGTGTGAAATTAAGTCAAGCAGAATATCAATAAAACAATGGATCGGCCACGGAACTATCTTAGCACTATGAGAGTGGTTACTTTCTTCACATGTATATTGAGTTACAACTCTCATAGTGCTATGATCATTCATTGGGAAAGGCATAGGTCTATTTCAGTTGTATGGATTACATCCTGAATAACTCGTAATAATTATCGTGCAATTGCAAATAATAAACGTAATTTGACCGTAATGTTATATTAAGTCACAAACCAAGAATAAATAAATGACACCTCCATAAATTAACGACTGGAAAATCTGATCCGCTAACTACAGTATCCAATAACCAAATGTAGAAATGAGTACATCCATTTTATTCGTACAGTTCATCCAGATTATAGAGAGAGATTTTGGGGCATGGATGTAACCAGGTAGATGCTATTTGGTAATAATTTTCTCTAAACATTGCTCCGAGTGCATTCTGTAAATCTAATCCTGCTGTGCCTCGGGCATTCGAGACCTCTGCTGTCACTGTCATCTTGAGATGTCGTCGTCATTATTGACGCGTGTCAACAATTCAAGTCATATCTAATTTTATGCTAAGTTTTCCTAAAAAGATTTGGCATGTCATGTATTTGAAATACTATTCTTATACTTGAACCGACCTGTTTACAAAGACAGGGGTAATCACATTATGAAAATATTGTTAGCAGCAGCATCAAAAGATGCGCATCGTTTTGTCACATTCACACATTCACTGCCTGGGACACAGAAATCTGCTAGTTATCTGCTAGTCATCTAGAGGCATGACATTCAATATGGTTTATTAATCGAGATCCAAAAGAAAATCAATTTTGCCTAATTACAGATGAAAATCGATTTTGTTCACATTTAGACTATCAGAAGCTGCTTGTAATAAATATACACATGGACAAAAGTTAAGCACCTCTACCATATTTAGATATAGTAACAAAGATCTTTAAAATGATGAATATTTTAATTGATGTAGAAAAAGTAACATTTCTTGAGTACAAATTGGTTTTTATTACCCCATTATATATTTTCAAATTGTGACGAATGAATACCATATTTACTGGGCAGTACATATAGGTTTCTAGCATTCCCATTGGTTGAAATACCAGGACTACTTTTGACAGTACACTCAGCACTTGACACAATCGATAAAAACTGGAAGTTATTAGTTTAAATGTATAGAACAATAATTTAAAAAAAATACTATAGAGTTGTTACCTTAAATTTATTATTATGTGATCAGTTAAGAACATGAATATTACGAAATTATATATGATAAATAACATGAATTGTAAAATTATATCAAGAAAATTGATTAATACATTAATATTGTCTGCTTGATTATGGCTACAAAAACAAGGTCAATGACATTCCCAACAAATAATCGGAATGAGTTCCTTCTCCGGCATAATAAGTAATATATTTACCACACCAATATATATCGGGGAATCCTCAATGTCAAAATTGAACACCTGTTGCACGTGGAAAGCATACGATAATCCAGTTTTGAACACTTTCTTGAAATTCGAGTTGAATGTTTTTAAAACAATTCACAGCTAATGATTTCTCCTGTCTTAGTTGTTAATCCAATGAATTTAGTATGATTCGATCTTGATCGTTAGTATAGTATCTTCTAGTTATTTGTTCCTGTCGACCACACGTTCACGCTCAGCTGATGATGTTTACTATGACTGTTGACCTTACAGCCCACATTGACCTTACCACAACAGACTTTATATTATTAAATAATATTTATTAAATAATAATTGATAGCGGTACTTAGGCAAGTTAATTTTTTGTCCAACACTCATCTATATTGTTATAAGAAATAGATGTCATAGAAGTCTGTAATCGCTTTAATAAACACATTTTATCAGAACTACGTTTGGTTGTTTCAGACGCTAGTAAACTGTATTTAGAGGTAACTTGGTATTAGTCCACATATATATTCATTGCATATCAGTAAAATATCATTTTTGATTGAATCTATGTATATAAAATACATCTGGGGCAATGAATAGGATATTACTCAATGCTCTATTTAATATCAACTTTGTGTCCCTCATGAAATAATTTTATTAAAATTATTACACTCAGGATGTAAAGTTGATATTAAATAGAGCATTGTGTAATATCCTCTACATACCGTGAGTGGCAGAAAATACTGATGTAGTGTCTCACTACTAACGTGTGTATTTGTCCCTTGCATGGATGACTGCTTCAACCTTTCTTTGCATCCCTCCAAGGGGCAAATACACACGTTATTAGTGGAGCATTGTCTTAATTTGGAATATGATTTATCTACACTATGAACTCTATCTTTAACACAGTTCTACCAAATGTATACTCAGTTTGTATTTTGTTATACTGCTTGTAATGTTGTAATCTGTTGTACTAAACTCAGTTATCTCCAGCTTGTACTCAATTGTACTGTTATACACAACATAGTTCTACCATGTTTGTACTTAGTTGTACACTGTTGTATTCACTTTTAGTACTCAGTTGTACCATGTTGTATTCAGTTTGTACTCACATGGTCTACCCAATTTGTACTTTGTTGTACAATGTTGTATTCAGGTTTTATTCACATGGTCTACCCAGTTCGTACTTGGTTGTACAATGTTGTATTTAGGTTTTATTCACATACCCAGTTTGTACTTGGTTGTACAATGTTGTATTCAGTTGTACTCACAGGGTCTACCCAGTTCGTACTTGGTTGTACAATGTTGTATTCAGTTGTACTCACAGGGTCAACCCAGTTTCTACTTGGTTGCACCATGTTATATTCAGTTGTACTCACATGGTCTGCCCAGTTTGTACTTGATTGTACTATGTTGTATTCAGTTGTACTCACATGGTCTACCCACTTTGTACTTGATTGTACTATGTTGTATTCAGTTGTACTCACATGGTCTCTTGTAGTCCTTGCTGTCCTGCATGTATCTGACCGGCGGCTTCAGACGTGGATTGATATCCTCCCAGTCGATGGTGTTCTCATAACACAGCAGGTTGTTGTTTTGGAAGAACACTCTCCCAGCCAAGATTTCTACACAACGAAGAAGATCAAACAGTCAGGAATCATATTGTACTGGTCCCCGTTCCACAGAACGATAGTAGCCATATGAGAGTCGTAACTCTATGTCAACGTATAGGAGTTACGACTCTCGTAGCGCTAGGGTCGTTCTGTGGAATGGGACCTTGATGGTGCTGTACACAAGCCAAATAGTCATATTTATTTGAAATTCTTCTTGTTTGAATGGACAGCGTTAACTTAGAATCCTTATTCTGTTCCAAATCCTCTTCTTAAAAGGAATTGCAGCCTATGAAAATTGAAAGATTGGATTGTTGTTTATTTTAGTTAAGAAAAAAAAAATTCAAATCAATTTTAGTTACAGATAAAATATACTGTTAATGACATTGACAATTATATATTATTCTGCCAATAAAAACATACACCACAAGTATTATCTTGTATACCATAGCAACAACAATTAGTTAGACAAAGTGAAAAATAATGGATACTTTCATTTCTTTTTCACTTTAAGATCAATAACATCACAGACAGGTAATGTGAAGGGCACTTTCCTACAGAGTAGTTCTCAAAGGTCTGAGGGTTATTGCCATTAGTGGGATTACACACCAAGGTCAGCTATTAGTTAACACAATTTTGCAATTAATAAGACAAAGACAGATGTTGTATTAACGATGCTGCACTGGACAAAATACAGTAATTACAGACTTTTGTGATGTAAAGCTATTTACACTTTAACATGAACTTCGGTTCAAAGAAGAATCATCAATTCTTGAAAGTATCAGAACTAAGTTAGACCTTTTGTTTCCAGAATCCTAATACATTGTACCATTACAGTACTAGTATAATGAGGTATTCATTAAATCTCATCTGATAATGACATAAATCTCATTTGATGGCATAAACCTCATCTGATAATGACATAAATCTCATCTGATAATGGCATAATTTCATCTGTTAATGACAAAAATCTCATCTGATGGCATAAATCTCATCTGATGACATAATTCTCATCTGATAATGCCATAAATCTCATCTGATAATGACAAAAATCTCATCTGATAATGTTAGAAATTGCATCTGATAATTATAGAAATCACATCTGATAACAATAGAAATTATACCTGATGATGATATAAATCGTACCTGATAAAGATTTAAATTGCAATTCCTTCAACCCGATGGTGGTGGAGTTGGGGAAATGGTTCAGTGCCACGAACAGACTGTAGTTGTCATCGTGGTAATTGTACATGGTCTTCCCGCGGATAATCCGCAGTCGAGTCAAGGGGATGTAGCTCGCATACACTCCCAGAATCAGCACATAGCCGGTGACCTCCTTGATGTTCTCCAGAAAGCTGAGGTCGTAGTCCTTGGTGGTGTCCTCCAAAAACACCAGCTCTAGGTTCCCTGCTACGTACGTGCAGTTGATGTATGATTCCTTGTACCTCTGGTAGCGAAACTCTGCCGAGCCCCGCGCCACGATGCCCTGAGATGTGCCCGTGCATACTGAAACGAAGAGCAAGTCTTCAATGACATCTCAGACCTTGACAATAACATCTCAGACCCAGGCAATGACATCTTAGACCAAGGCAATGATATTTCACACCTAGGCAATGACATCTCAGACCAAGGCAATGACATTTCATGGATAAAACCCATAAAAGAAAGCGGCAAATTAGAAATTTACATAACCTCATGACACATCTACTCATTATAACCTTCCTATACATTTGTCCAAAGATGACTAGCACAAACAAGTTGGTCCTGTTTTCACCGACAACAAAATAATGATACAATATTGCAAATAACATGCTTAAGCACACAACTATTTGGACAGGACATTCCAAATCTAAACAAAATCATCTCAATAATATCAGTATTTGTATATTCCCATGCGTATATACTATACATTAACTATACGTTTCCATATTAGGACCATTTGCCGTGGTTCTTCTAGGAAGATAATTCCAGAATATCACATTCTCAGTGGCAAAATGGACAGTAGCAAGATAGCAGGACAGTAGCAAGACAGCAGGACACAACAGTTAATTCCTGATAAGTCAATACAACTGAGCCATTCCTACCAGTTGACTTTAGCACCCTATTGTCAACCTTATTGGTTATTTTTCCAAATTCCTCCATTCCTAATGGGAAAAGATGGCCCGTTTCACTGTCTAAATTATCTGATTAAAGCCACATGACATGTATTTAAAAGAACTAAATGTGAAAAGAATGTTATGTCAATACTCTCAATGGAAGTCTCATGTCTGATCTACTACATCGGCCCAAGGATGAGCATCAGTGAGGTGCATATGTTTTATCATTTCTGGATTTTACTTTTCAGGCTGATAGAAATACTGCCATTTAAATCACAAAGAATAGTCTAAGCATCTTCAATAGAAATTGAAGGATTGACTAATTTGATTTTCAAGGACAATTCATTTAGTGACATTGGGTACAGAATTGCTTTTCACATGTTCAGATCTTTGCTGTTCAATTTTATTTAAATAATTTATTTTTAAATTGGTGTTGATGGCCATTTTCAAGATTCTTTCACTTATATCACGATTTGTATCTGATTAATATCATGTCTCAATGTGGACCTTTAATTAATGTAGACTACTTGCATTGCTTCTATTATCCATCATAATACACGAATATAACAGATATATTATTAATAAAATTGGTTGAAATTACAAACTACTAGAATACTATAATCATCAATATCATATTACTGTCATACCAAGTCATACCAGTGTCATACCTATATCAATATTGCTCTGACATAACCCGTCAGTCATTAACTGATCAATATACTGATCAAAATAATTCTATTCCACAATAAATTCAAATAACTAATTCTTTCCCCTTGCAATTTTCTTTCCTCTGACTTACAACTTGTTGTCAGTCAGTATTTATGTGCTCATAATTTTGTTTGGAAACTGTATTCTAATGAGTCATGAAAGACTGAGTAATTGCAGAGATGGATATCACGTAGGAATGCTTTCCCTATGATACTACAAATTATTTTGACAAATTACTGACATCTTTTTTCCCTGGGTTCCTGTTCCAAGCACTGATTACCAGCTCTTGCTATAATGGGATGAGGATGTGTCAATTTGGACTCTGCCTGGCTAAGTCAGAAAGTTGGCAACGGCTGCCAGCCATATGGAAGCAGAGGAAACATGCAAACTTGAACTTCCTTGCATCTGAAAGGCAGTCTTCAGGAAAGAAGTAGTACAATTCCGTTGACAAATATCTGTCAAATGTGGAGAAGGTTTGAAACAGAAGTCGCTGTTTATTTGCACACAATTCCACAAACACCACTAAATGCTTGATTTGTCAGAGGGCTGGAGAGAAATAATACACAACTTGTGGAAAGGTCAATGTTTAGCACCTTCATGACTGGAAGACTGATCTGTGGTAGAGTGCTCGGAGAAATGCCAGCAATATCAAAACTAAACCTTATTTTGATCTATTTGATTTTAACGAGGCAACCTAAAGTTATCTTTCATATTGTCGTGCCCTTCTGTTGCGGCAATTGTTGCAAGAACTACCAGGGAAGGCTGAACCCTGAATGTCAATAGGTATCTGGATATAACTAGACATCCGGCAACTTCTTCCAGCAGACACCTGTATGCATGTTCCGGCAGATACCAGCAGATTCTGCACATACCTTGCCAATATTACTATGTTTACCAGGAAACACAGCTGCAGAGTCTGGTGTTTGCCGGCAGTCCTCTGTGATGGACGTCAGATATGACGTGTACTATTGC
Source organism: Lepetodrilus schrolli (assembly GCA_032361225.1). Lineage (NCBI taxonomy): Eukaryota > Metazoa > Mollusca > Gastropoda > Lepetellida > Lepetodrilidae > Lepetodrilus > Lepetodrilus schrolli. The sequence goes on from JAUTBT010023857.1 coordinate 9,490, forward strand.
CTGAGCGACACTGCAACGTCTATGTATTGCCAACATCTAAAATCTACACTATATGGCACAAGATAAATGTCCATTATCACTATTATTATTATTACTAAAATATGGCATTTACCCAAAGCAAAAAACATCTACATATTGCTAACATAAAAAAATCTACACTATATACCGCAATGTAAATGTCCATAATAAACATTATTATTATTATTAAAATATGGCATTTAGCCAAAGAAATATATATCCACGTATTGCTAACATAGAAAATCTACACTCCATGGCGCAAGATAAGTGTTCATTATTATTAATATTATTATTATTATTAAAATATGGCATTTACCCAAAGCTATATACAACATTTATCTATTGGTAACATAAAAATTCTTACACTATATGGTGCAATATAAATATCCATTATTATTATTAAAATATGGCATATACCCAAAGCAATAAACAAATTACATTTTCAATTTTGACATTTTGATAATAGTTGAAGACGACTTTATTTTGTGAAAAATTGGTCGGTTGTGTCGTACAGGAAATAGAGCACACAAACATTGGTCATTAATGTCATTGTCATTAAATGATAAAGCATGACCACATTCATAAACGTAGAACATACGTTTGATGATTTATGAATTCATGCGAGAAAACTGTGAACCATGAGAAAGATTATGCAGCAATCGAACTGACCTCTGTAACAAAAAGATCATGTTGTGTGCAATATCCTACATAGGAAGATGAGCTGGGGTGTAAGGTGGTTTTCCACAGCATATCAATGATATTGCAGGGTATGTTTAATGATGGGATAATAACCTGCAGCACCATTGATACTGACATTTCACTACAACCTCCACCACAGCTGTGTCCTGAGCAGATAACATACCAGGACCCGAAATACGAAAACCTGTTGAGTGCTCAAGCTCAATTTTTATATGGGGATTTGTGAACAAAACTTTGAGGAACATGAAATCATACTCATAATAGTTTCGAAATTTTGGGTTCTAACCTCCATTTTAGGAAATGGTCATACCTGAATTGAACTTCATGTAATTTCCTGCTACACTTATAGTAAAAGCATGATGTATTATTAGAATATTCATTATTAGAATATTTGAATATGTAAATCTGTCTGGTGCTCAACTGCCTTAGGAATATATGAATGTACACTACCATTTAATATGTATAATTTGATAGAGTCCCTGAAAAAAGACAATTCCCCCAGCAGCTGTGATAGATAGAACTACTATTGTGAGAATGTGCGGTATTTCTGTTATTCAGCCGTATGTCACTGACTGTCAGCGTTAGCTGATGACACATTCAATTAAACACGAAATACCATAAATTCATTATATACAGACCTGTTTTGCTACCAAACAGACGTACACATACACATGGCTTACCAACAGAATGCAGCCTTCCCATGATATGTCATAATATTGATAGAAGTGTCATAGTTCTCTTCACAGTCATTTTATCTAAATCTTAACATTGTGGATGTCAGGTGACTATATTTTGATATATTAGTGACATATTTCTATTTTGCCATCTGGGTAATCGACTTGTCATTCAGTGTCTAGTGGTGGATGATTACAGCATTACGTTGTGAAATAACTGTCAAAATAAACAGTTGATGGACGTTCATTGCTGTCGAGTAGGAATGTCCACTCAGTTTTGAATGTTGGCCAAAATCATACTTACTTTAACTTAAATTATGCCATAAAACTGATCCAAAAGGTGTACATTTATTCAGTGATGAATGCATTAAAATCTACTGTGTAGATGAGCATGTACTCAATTTCCTTCTCTATTCCATGGAGAGTATACAACCCAATCTTCCATTTTCAGCCTCTAGAAAGTTAGCATTAACCATCTCATCCTACCTGGTACCCATTCCCTGCTGGGAAAACAGGTAGTTTTTTAACTCGCATGATATGTTGTCGCAGCATGAATCTTTCAACTTCGAACTCAGTCACTTGCCTACAGGAGAGGTCAACATGTTTTTCAACATGTCTCTCAGTGTGGGACATGAACGAATTCTAGATATTCTCAGTTTTTGTGAACCAAGCTGAAACCGAACACACACCTACACACTAGCCGAACCTGATCATGCTCAAGTTGCAAAACCTTGCTGTCTCAGTGTATTGTAGACTATCCACAGTTAATTAGTTAAATAGTTAGTTAATTTGGTGCTTAACGTCGCAGAGGGTTAAAGTAAATCATATATTATATATACTTATATTGATTGGTATTATATTAATATGAAAGCAGCCAGGGAAATTCTAAACTTACTCCTGCTCTAGGGGGATATTTTGAATAGTATTTGAGCGAGAACAAGATGTGACATGAACGAAGTATATTGCACAGGCCCATGTACTGTCCTATCTATATCTACAATGAATTACAACTATGATAAATGATAAATGATAAATTAATTTATATAGCACCTAATAGCCAGCTAGTAGTGGCTCTCTAGTGCTGTACAGTCAAGGAAACCAGCGAGTGTCTCCTCCTCAAAAGCTCACTGAACTGAAGTGCAATCCAGACAACCATCCAAACGGCCACCCAGGTCAGTGTGACATGAGCATGTGCACCTGTTATTGACAAGTTGTATCTGCTTCTATTACTCAAACATTACTCAGTAGGAAGTACCCATCAAAAACTTGCTAAAGGAATGGGGGGGGGGGGGGGGAGTAAACAAACAGAGCCGGGCTTAGAAAGCTTGCAGCTCTCTAAGTTTATTCTTTAATGGAACATAAAGTGATCATCTATTGCATTAGAATCTGTTGTCTCTTGGTGGGTGAACATGCACATTTCTATAATAGATTACCATGACATATATGTAATAGAAGTGTCATTAGGAAGAAATTGCAGGCACAGACAATAACAATAGCTCAATTTTATCTAAATAGCATCAAGGAGCCTGCCACTTTGTTTCTATATTGAGACAGATTTACAGTCCAGTTTAATAGTAAATGCTTCAAAGTCATCATGAAAAGAAATAACATTGAAACAAACAAACATCAACTGAACAATTACAGAAACTAGTTAAAATTTATATGAGAAAGACTCCTTCAATAAGAAATAGGTACCACATAACCATCAAATTATTGACACAATTTTTTTCCCCAAATACCTTCTCCAAGATCCCTAATAAAAACCAAAGAAATACCTTAAACCGGAAAATAAAAATCATATTCAGTACACTTTACGTGTATCAGACTGCTGCTGTGAATATATAAATGTCTTCAAATTGTTTATAAAAAACCCAACCCAAAACGATTACCTTTCTGCCAAAAACAAAAGAAAGAAAAAAATACGCAAAAACTTAATACATTGGCCGTGTAAGTATGGCAAGCGTACTGGTTCTCCTCCTGCAGGAAGTATGTCTCACCTGTCCATCCCCATCCAGTCTCTGACCTGATGAATTAGAAACCTTAGCGCTTGGAAATATGCAGAGCCATGAAAAACCCTCGCTGGGATGTCTGATATTCTTCACGATTAAGATAACCAGATTGGTCTATCTGTACAAATATTCATCAAATGTCTCGTGGGATAATTAACCTATTTCTGTGTATCTCTAACTGGTGTGGCAAGGAACTGGAAATGGTCATCAAGTTATAATTATCACTTTTACAACATTAACCTGAAATTCCCAAGAGAAAAACTGACTAAATTAGTTATACCGGGTTATAATGATTATTTTGTACTTGGCAATAGGTTATTCCTATGGTTAGTAAATGATTAGTACATGTATACAAATAGATTATTGAATTTTAAAAAAGAGTTAAAATGATATTACTATCAATAGATCATAAAATATACATGTAAAATTATTATATTTCTTTTAAATTTTTTTTAAATTGGGGTTTAGAGCCACTTTCATGATCCTTTCACTTATATATTTCAAAGGTTTAGTATGCTGTAACTTTATTACTAATAAAATACTGCCTGTACATAATTCAGATCACTGTGTAAAAGTCATGGTATGAAGGACATTATGTCAAGTAAATTGTGTGAAGAGTAGACTTGTCAAGTAAATTGTGTGAAGAGTAGACTATGTGAAGAGCAGCATGTCACAGACTTGGTGTAAAGGACATATAGTGTGAAGAACATTATGTCAAGTAAATTGTGTGAAGAGTAGACTATGTGAAGAGCAGCATGTCAAAGACTTAGTGTAAAGGACATATAGTGTGAAGAACATTGTGTGAAGGACATTATTTGCAGTAATTAATGTGATAAGGACATTAAGATATCATTTTTTGCTAATACTCTTCCGGTGACATGTTAAAGGGATATATTAATTTAAATATTAATTTAATTTCTAAAATAATTTAATCTGGTTTTATTACATATAAAACATGAGAATGTTGTGTGAAGGACCATAGAAATATCATTATGTGAAGGATAGTATGTAAAGGACATAATGTGAAATAAATTATGCTAAGGACCATGTGAAGGACATGATGTGAAATAACTAAGAAGATTGTCCTGAAATCACCAAAGTATAAAATTATTCTCTTCCAATGATACTACTATCATTGGCTTGAATACTGCCTTATTACAAAACAGAAGCAGGCAGAGTATTGGAGTCTTTAAAGACTTCATAAGAAATCCAATCCTATAAATGTCAAGCAATAAATCCAAAACAGATGGCAACGTACTTGCATCTGATGACCTACCATGAATTTTGTAAATAATGAAGTGGGAGTTTTCTTTCACAATCTGTTAGTCCAATATTATTGTTACTAATATCCAGGAAAAGCTAAACAGAAAGTATCGGCAGACAATAAACCTACTCAGTTGGGCCAGACACAGACTAAAACCCAGAGGAACAGGCAGCAATATTTATCCACTAGCACTCCTGCCAACTGCAAGAGTCTTGGTGTTTATCCACACAGCCACCCATCAGTACCAGAGCCTTGTCTGTCACTGTGGCTATAGCAAGGTCTGGGATGTTCCCTTTCAAGTTGTGGTCTAGGAAAAGGGATGTGGTTCTAATTGTAGGAAGATGGTCAGATAGGAATGGCCAGATTGTAGGTTCAACCCAGGGCTACTTTTATCTGGGCTAATAAGTACATGCACCAGCTTAGACCACTGACATACATCTACGCGTGTAGAGTATCCAAGCCATCATTTAAATAATTTGAATTAAAATCGTCAGTGGCAGATACTGCAACATGGACATTCAGGCATGATGCCAACACTGTTAACCCTCTCCTTGCTGAAGGCAACCAGAGATGCCCTAAAGAGCAGTGCCTGTGCCTAATCCAGCAGGGAGAGGGTTAATACTACACCATGGCTAATATAGTGATAAATGGCATTTAATGATAAAGTAATTAATTATCATCATCAAATCGATTACAGATGTCGCATTCTGCGATGCATCAATGCCACTTTTCTTAATTGGATTTCCTTAAACTTAAAAACTGTTTCCATTAATCTGAAAACTCACCTCTCCAAACAATCTCTGAATTTATCTATTCAATTAGACCTGCATGTACATATATACAATATTAAACTATCACGACTGTTCAACCTTACCGTAGTAAATAATATCTAAATAGAAATGTATATCTACAATTGAAAGTAAGCATGCATATCGACAATAGAAAGTAGGACTATTTGACATGTTTGTGCATAAAAGTAGGACTATATGGCCTTGCTAAAAAGCAGTAGATTTTAGATTTGCGATGATAGGCATGTAATCTACAATAGAATGTAGAATTATTCAACCATACACACATGCAGCATATCTGAGATTCACAATCATTTGTATGAAATCTACAATAGTAAGTAGAACTATTTGACCTTACTGACATGCAGTATATCTGAGATCGACAATCACAGCCATGCAATCTACAATAGTAAGTAGAACTATAACAGGCTTTATGGCACCTTTCCCTACTCCCAATAATTACCCCGCCTGCCCCAGGCAGTAAGGTAAATTGGCCTAATTGAGCAAGGTCTGAGTGGAGCACATGCTGAGACTACTCTGAAACCTGACTCTATTACCCGACAGAGATACACGCATATCCCCAAACAAGAAAACAAAAAATTTTCAGCATTACTGATCGACACTATGATATGACTGAACTGTACTTGCTGTTGCTGTTGGCGACCTGGGGTACCCTACTTTCTACCAAATACCCCAAAGTATACTGTCCACATTCAGGGATCATGTGGCTTACTGAAGAGCCCTAAACCTGTATGTCTATATTTGAAACTTTACGAAAGGCTCAAGGTACACCTGGACTACAAGAGGTTTGTACATATAAACATCCTGCTGAAATAATTGGTCATAAGCAATGGATATCATGGGATGAATTGTACAAACAATGGCTTTCCTATCGGTTAGATATTAGTTTTATTACTGTCAGTCAAGTGTGTATGTCTGTCTACATAAGTATACCAGTCAGATATCAGTTTTATGACTAGCGGACAAGTGTGTATATTTACATATGAATACCAAAGTAAATATCAACATCTAATGCCTTGAAAACAGCAATCAAGAGTATATGGCAAGACAATCCCATGACTTTCACAGAACATTTGAGGAAAACCTGATACAACTATCCGTCAAAGACGTGGTCCCAAGAAACCAAGGGCAATAACTGTACAGGATGTATTAATCTAAGCATATAAGTATTCTCCATCATATAGAAGATAGAACCTCACAGCTGGACAAGATTCAAACTCAGTACCATTTGGTTTTATATTCTGACACACTAGAGATACCATTCTCTTAGCTTTAGGACAGTAAAGTGAAATGGTTAGTGGTGTTGTAGACTATAGAACAAGGTGTGACAGAGATTAGTAGTATTGGTAAGGAAATCAGAATTTCAGACTTAACTGCCAAATGGATTAAATGACAAAACAATGTAAACAATTGGAGAATAAGTTTCTGTTGAAGAAGTGGCTCAGGAGACCATCTTCCCAACCTGACAGTAGTGTCTAATCCACAGGCTGATGGATGAGGCAGACATATCAACAGATAATAATTTATTTCCACAGTCCATCAAGAAGATTCAACAGGAAGACAAAAAAAATATGTAATATTACGAAAATACTGCCGATTGAACTCCAACCCCAAGAGAGCTGGCTCTGAAATTACAAAACTTCTCTTAGTACAATTTCATGCTCACACATCATATAATATTTTAGCTTGAGCATGAAATCATACTAAAGGTTTGTAATCTCGGAGCCTGGATGTGGAAAATTCTGTCTCAAAAACTCTATCGATCTCCCTGCATGTGCATCCCATGTAGACAGCTACATAAGCTGGTTAATTTACAGCTTTTGGATGAAATACTCTATGCAATTCCTGGAATTCTTCGTTAAGGTTTTACTACTTGTTCAAGCATTACTCTGTACCTGATCTTCAACATCCAGAGCACAGCTCAGTTTGGTGTACTGGTCTTTTTCACAGGGACTGACATAAAACATGGCCACAACTAATTTGATTCAAATTGGACGGTGTTTCTTACCTGAGCAATTTATGTTGTGTTATTTATTTTCTTAAACTTTATTCCTGTAGTAATTGAGTTTGCTTTCAAAGTAAAGAATGCTAGGTGGTATTCTAATTACTCTGAAAATTAAAAACTTGATTATTAATAAGGTTTATTTTAGATTAAAAAAGAATGTGTTACTAGAACATGGTGGTCTAGTGGTAGAGAGTCTGCCTCATAATAACCTGGAGGTCCTGGGTTCAAGCTTAGTTCCGTTTTTTTGTTGTAAATCTTAGCTTATGCCGTCATGTAGCACTCTTAAGCAACGTGCTTAGATCCAGACTGCTTCAGTCCACCCAACTGTGAATGGGTACCCAGTAGGATGAGATGTAATTGTGAATGTAAACCTAGTGCCTTAAATGGCAGCTTGGGTTGTATATGCTCCAGGGAGTTGAGAAAATGAATTGAATGCACTTTGATTAGTTGACTGGGATAATAATGTAGCCCTATGAGCAAACTTTCAAGCATAGATCTGGTGCCAAATATGCACATTATTACTCTTGAAACCTATATATCCTATGAAGCTTTTTATAAAATATCCCAGGATGTCGAGCATGATGTGTACACCAATTTGCACTTAATCGAGATAGAGAGCAAATGATAGCCATACACAACATAATGTACATCAGCGCCTCTCAATTACAAAGTTCAGCAGTGTCTGATCTTAAATTAATTGAAAATCAATATCCACTACAGGATTTCTCACGGAAAGGCAGCCAACTTCAACAGCTTAATATCTAGGCAATTACGTTTTTACAAAGCTGTGGTTTAAAAAAAAATTAGTTATTTAAAAGTGGATTGTGAGTAAACCAGTGTCTGCAGACTACATGTGTCTTCACTTGGACAAGGTAACTGTAATGAATATACAATTATTTTATTTGGAACTTGGAAATATTATTTCAGCATTCCCTGGAGAACACATACTATCCAGTTGACAAACAAACCATTATATTGGGAAATTTATTTTAGCAACAATCCACAATAAAAATAAGATGAAGGGACCATTTACTGAAAATAAAAAGGGCTACTTCAAAAACCTTTCCTAACTTTTTTGTCAACATAAAAGTTTGCATAATCTTATGTACTTAGGTAGTAAATAACCTTCAAGACTTAGTAAATTAGTTAGTTTTCCAACAATTAGTGACAAGAAATGTATTGTACACTGACAAATCATCAGCTAGACCATCATCATCATCATCATCCACAACATTATTATGGTGTAGTTGCCAACCTATCTCAAGGACATCACACAATAATGGTGTAAAAAGGGATGATATGGCCAGGATTTCTCCACAAAAAAATCCCCACATACGCACAGAAAGTCAGAGAGCAATAAAACTTGTCTCTGTTAACCTGCTGTGACCTGCAGGGAGTGTTACGAGCCCTCACAACGTAAATAAAAACACTATCAGTGAGCCGTACACGTTAATAAAACCATTTCCTGCAGTCTATGTCATCAAACAGTCATTCCCTTATCTAAAGTCAACATGGCAACCATGAAACAATAATGGTGGTTTTTCCCGACCTAAATACGCTCAAGACTGCATTACCCTAATAATATAACCCACACACCACCACCTACCTGCACCCAGTTTTTAACAGCATAAGTGTTATTAACCTATATGCTAAATCTGAGAATCGCGCAGTTATGCTCCTATGAAGTGACTTTGAGTTCTGGCTCGAAAACAAATGGAGTATGATTGCACGGACTGTCACTTAAAATATTCCGTACATGTAAGAGGATTTGCCTTCGACTGCCTGAAACCTGCTTCAGCAGTCTCAGCCAACAAATCCTCCATAAATCCTAGCCAGTTTCATTACGCCAGATTACGTTGCTTAATATATTCGTTATCCAATTGTAATCCATGGATTACATTTCTCAATAAGTCTGTTACCCAATCACAAAATTGCATTCCATCTTTACCATTTGACTATGGAATATTTGAAGTAGGTTCACAGCAACATATCCGGCGACCGGACAATTTATTCATTGGCAGTGGATGCTGTAGGACAGAGATCGCTAACTTTGATAATCGGAGGAAATAGTCTGACATCCTGTGAGGCTGCCATTGTTTTCCAGTCCAAGTAAAAGCAAATTAATAGAAATCAATTGATTGAATTCCAAAAATTGGGAGGACATGCAACACAACTGGATTCTACATCAGAAATCATATACATTATGGAAAACCATGGATGCTAGAAAAAATAAATGTTATTAACATTATTTAAAACATTAATTAACATTTTTTTTAAATAATTTTTTATCACTATAGCAACCAAATATTCCCTACAGAGGAGTTACTGTGACAAATATGGCAGTAAAGTGCTGAAATCTATCAGAGATACTTTACAGTCATGATACTGATCTGCAAAGTAGAGGAAGGGTTAACTTTCTCCATGCTGAAGGCAACAGTAGATTTCCTGTCCTATGCCTGTGCCTAATCTACCAGGGAGAGGATTAACACACCAGACATATTTATCATAATTTGGTCTACTAGTCCAATGCGATTCTATAGGGAGACGAAAACAGAATGTGGCTAATAAAAATGTGTAAAATATCTATAACTTGTAAATTTAATGTTGTATGGCTTTCAGAATTGTGTCGACCATTATGATGTGTGCCAAGCTATGTAAGTATATTGCCCAAGGGGTGAGCATGCAAAGGGACTGAATCTGGACTATTACATACACGTTAGGTGGAATCATGCCTGGAGCACTAATGGCACTAGCACAGACTTACACCAGCTCCACTAAAGCATACATCAATTGGGACAAATCCCATAATTCTGTGAAAATCGGGAAATGAAAAGCTGGTTCCAAAATTATCTGATCCGACATGCATATCTGGGGTTGATCTATCTGGACAGAAAAGGTCATGACAACTACTGGACTAATTACCCTGGGATGTAGTCACTGGTCTGTAAAAACTACACAGACAGGAAATACAACTTTCCTGTTATCGTGGTTAGAACAGCACGTATTTCAGGTATTAGCCGATGTTCTTGATGTATACTCTTCTCTCTAGAGAAAACACCAGTGTTATTTCAGCATAGACAAGTAAACTGAACATTTCTATTATTCAACAATGTTTCCACGACCCAGAAGTCTTTAGTAAAGGTCATCACCCAATGGCTGCTTTAAGTTAAAGCTAACTGATATGTCCAAATAGTTCATTACCAAATTGACCTCATGGCATTTGTACAATATTACCCTCCTTCTCCTTGCTGACCCCCCCATTAACATGCTACTTTCTCGAAAACATATCTAAAAATATGTAACTTTCAAATCTACTAATACCATTTTATGAAGACGTAATGTTCTAAATATTTTTTTTTAAATCCTAAAAGATTTAGTTTTAAGAGTAAGAGACTATACTGTCGAAAACAACTGACAACAAATTGGCAGTTTATTTAGTTTTAGTGTTATTGCCCACTTAATTTATCCTGCTCTTCACACTTTATCATTTCCTCCAGACACTAAAGTCAGATCTACTGTACGGGCCAGAGCCACATGTCGGCAAGATGGCAACAAACTGGTCTGGAAGTACCCAGAACTAAATATTTATCAGACATGTAGACACAAACAGGATCTGCCGAGTGGGCTGCTGCATAGTTAGGTGTCCTGTTCCAGGATCCTAACAAAATCCTAACAGGATCCTGGCAGGACACTTTCACCTCGGGTGTCCTGGTTTAGTTTTTATTTGCTTGGTTGGTTGGTTGATTTGTGATTTAAAGCCACTTTCAGGATTTTTTAACTCATATGTTAGGTGTCCAGGCCCCGAGATTACGAAACTTTTTTTGAATATGATTTCATTCTCGATTCAAAGTTTGGTTCTCAAATCCTCATATAAAATTTGAGCTTAAGCATAAAATCGTACTAAATAAGTTTTGTAATCTTGGGGCCTGGTCCGGACTTCTAACTTTTAATGTTGCGGCTGCTGCTAGTACTATTGTATCCCAGCACTAGAGAAGCCTTATCCAGCATGCTGAAGAAATCAGCAGTTATTACTGGGAGATAGGCCCCGAGAGGTACATCTGGCACACGTAGAAGTGCATTGACTCTGTATCACTTCTTATCTGCACCTATTACCTGGATGCAGCTAGGTTCAGCAAGGGATGTCTGTGAGGAGGTAAAGGGGATACAACCTTTTTTAAGTTTCAATGAGTCATTGTAAGCTTAACAGTTTTGAGTACGATTTCATGCTCAACTCAAAGTACTGTATTGTTCACAAATCCCCATATACAATTTTAGCTCAAGTATGACAGAAAAAATTTCAATGAGCATTTGTAAACTGAAAATTTTCAGAAGTTATCAAATCATCATATTTTTTGGTTTGTGAAAAAATGTCAATATTCCCTTTTAAAAAATACTATAAATACAGACTTTAAATGTTAATAAGGTGGTTCTTAAAGATATACAATTTACAGATCAGTCTGGACAAGACAAAAGGACATGGTGGTAACAATGTACAGATGTTGTACATTTGGTTTTCCAATTTGCAAAGATAAAATATGATATTCCAATTTCTTTCATTATATTGCAATGGTCAGTGACAGAACTGATTGACAGAGTTCACACAGGTCAGTCGGTGCACAAATAATGAAAGACTAGGTTAATTTGAAACAACTGGTTGGAGACATGTCATTCTCTTTAATGTAATCATACAAGTCCATGCTTAAGAACATTTGAAAGCCACATGATCATCTGAACAGGACCGTCTTCAAACTATAGAGAAAAAGAGTTTAAATAGAAACCATACATATTTAGATTAACTATGAGGTTAGGGCAGTGTTAACATCAGTTAACTAGCATGTACAGCTGTTCAAAATAGCAGAATTTCGATCGAACCAAATGAGATTAATTGCTACCATTCTATATGATGTAGATATACTACTTTGATGCTATGAGGTCTAAATGCAGAAGTGTGTATGCATGTAATGTTTCTGTGAATATTTAGTCATTACATTTATTGCATGTTTATTGAACTTATTGCATGTTTATTGAACTTATTGCATCATAGTTAATTAGGTTGTGTTCTTGTGATGGTCTTGGTCAGGTTAATAATATTAATTTTTACATTACGTATATATTTTTTTAGAACAGGAGGAAACCCACAACATCCATAGCGCTCAATGTTGCAATAAACCTACGAGAACCAGCTGGTACTGACAGACCAAGGATGATATTGCCATGGTACAGACAGTGCATCCTATTGTGAACACTGATGCTGGGCTGTTAGGATGAATAGGTTGATGATGACGTTGGATAGTATAGCCTTTAGGACCTTTGATTATTCTACACAATCTAACGTGAAGAAATTATTCACAGTCACTGTCCTTCTCAAATACAGTAAAAACACCTGAAAACAAACAAAACACCCAAGGTATCTTGTCAAAAATTTCATAGTTTTTAAGTTATCCTGTGGCAATGTGCTTGCAGAGAGAGAACCTTCAACAACCATGGACTAATATTAATTACATGTAATCTTAGCTAAGAGCTAAAAATTACAGCTGGTGGTACGTGATCCAAAGATGACGACAACAGTTCCTCCTTCTTACGATCACTGCAACACATCCCTGCCCTATTGTGGAACTGTTCTATGTTGTCTTATTGTGGAACTGTTCTTTGTGGTAGAGCTGATGGTGGGATTCTGGGTGGGATCAAAGGTCTGTGTAAGATACAGAAGCCGTGGCTGATGCCTAGTAACCAATAGCTGAAGCTTCACATAATGCATTTGGATATTTCACCCCCATATTCCTATCTCCCCACTCCAACAGAATTCAATCTAGAAACTGTGGATTCATTTTATTTTTATGAATGGGCTCACCACTGCAATAACAATTTTGTGATTGGAATCTCCTCAATCAACACTAATGAGTTACAGTAACTAAGACATTTGCAAAGAAGACATTAAAATGTTCAAGGCATTAATGGTTGATTCCTAAGGATCACTTGAGCAACCTTCACTGCACTCTTCCACTATATCTTCCGGTTCCAGCTGATGACAGCAATTTAACCTACAAGACGAGCTCAAAGGGCTTATTTGATTAATCACTAAATTAGGTTTCCTTGACCACTGAAGTGATCACAGCTTCTAGGTATTAGCTGTTAACCCTTTCAACATCAGAATGTTCACTAGGCATTAGCCATTAACCCTTTCAACATTAGAACATCCACTTTACTTGCACAACAACAGTAGTCTTTCTGATGTAATTGTGCTAAAGTTGTCTAATCAATCAAATAGAAGAATGATGCTATTATATACCATTATTAGATTAGACTACTCTTAAGTAGTTATATGTTACCATATGAGATGAGGATTTCATAGTCTGGTTATCTTGAAGGACTACATGCCAAAGTATGCATAAAGTGCAGACATGATGTAGAATATTGTCTTACGAGATCGCACAAACTAAAAGGGACGAACCATTTGTCACCGTTTCAGTACAAACAATTCAAACACTAAACACTACATGTCACAAGACTTTATTTAAATAACCACAGCATAGCCTGTATCTTGGTGTCATTTACTTCACTTAATAAAATAATTTAGGATATGTTTAGCTTATGGTTATTTAGATAAATACTCAACAAAACTAATCAAGGGCCAGTAGCATTTTTGGACATAGAAATTTTGCTGTATATTTGTTTAACAATGAAGAATTATTAAACATCTACAGGCTCCAGGTACTCTTCAAGAATGTGCAGAAGCATCGGAAGAAGAATGTCACCAAGCCAAGTTCTGAAATTTGGTAGATAGCTTCCCTACACAATTTCTGCTGGCACTTAATATATTTTGTTGAGTGTATTTATTAATTTAGGTTGATTGAGTTTTAATCCATGCTCAAGTCTTACAATAATCATCCACATACTTCATTAAAACATCCACCTCCACGTGGCATCAGTGGAACTATCAATAACACACACACACTGACCGTACCTTCACCAACGAGGATGAACGATAAGACCATTGCACGATCAATACAAGTTTAAATGCAAGGCTGAATAAAAATAATAATTTTAAAAAGATCGTTATATCGGGGAAAAAGGCTATGTAGTTCACGAAGCATCTCTTAACACTACTGCAGTAAAACATTTAAGATTTGTTTTACGAGGTGTTGATAAATATATATAGTGAATAATTTTCAAAGAACCACGTCTCCTTCCTTCACGTGTCCATCACCCGGAGATATACCATCAGGAACAGCCCTAGGAACGCCATCAGGAACAGCCCTAGGAACACCATCAGAAACAACCCTAACACCATCAGAAACAGCCCTAGGAACACCATCAGGAACATCCCTAGGAACACCATCAGGAACAGCCCTAGGAACACCATTAGGAACAGCCCACCAATCCGCCTCAACTGTATCGAGCTACCCCACACACGGTTATAATTTGTCAAAAGGCATGAGAAACTTGTTCTTCAATCAACACAGGGTTTAAGTTTTGTGTTAACTGATTCTACATACTGTCTGGCCTCTGGTCTGTGTGTACTGTTGTCTGTAGTTGTAATTAGTCTGGCTTAGACAGAGATGACAGAGGACTGGGTAGGTATAGCCAAAAGTAGACTTAGCCACAGTCTCACAGTAACAGTCTTACAGTGTGAGAGTAAAGCATATATATATATTAATACTACTGATTGGTATTATATTAATATGAAAATAGCCACTTAAAACATCTTATTCTATCTCACAGAGTGAAAGGAAATAACTTTTTATTTAGTATTTAATTATTTAAAATTGTGGTTTACATCTGCTTTCAAGATTCTTTCACTTATACCACATTTTGTCAGTTTTGGGCAGGAGGAAACCCACAACATCTGCAGTGCTGAATGTTGCAGTAAACCTGTGAGCACCAGCTGGTACTGACAGACCAAGGATTATAACTGCATTGCCATGGTACAGACAATGGCATCCTATAATGAACCAATCAGAGAGGTTCTCACTGGTATTATACCAATATGAAAGCAGCCACTGAAAAGCTCTTAGAAATCTAGACTTGAGTTAACTGTTCATGGTGGATATATTGAAGACTATTTGGATAAGGAAAAGGTACGTGACATGAACTATAGCCATCAGTAAAGGTTACATTCTCTGCAGCGGGCTGGGCTGCCCTCCAGTCCAAGGCTGAAATGCTGCAACATTCTCGACATATATATGTCTTCTTCGCTAATGGTCAATAACTTCTACAGTGTAAACATGGAATGTAATAGTGCCCTACTTCCGAGTACAAAATAGTGCTTGCCATGTCAGGTATTTCATAAGAATACCCAACATATAGTGGTCGTCATTTGTAATAATATGTAGAGTGTCTAAGTTAGTTCATATGTATTTCTCTGTGTCACATATTTGACATGTTATCACTAAATATTCCTATTATAGGATTCAATATAACATACCAAACACATACATTTAGATATTTTATATGCAAGTTCAAAAGACACTTGGTGTCAATAATATATAGGAGATATTAGCAATGATAAGTTCAGCGTGATATTGAAACACGCATCTTCACTGATGGGTGTTGAACCTTTTTGGCTTACATGTCCAAATAATTAACATTTTGTTCTGTGGCAGTGATCAAACTGAAAGATACAATAACCAATGATTTGATATACTCAGACAGTAGTTTGTCGATGGTGGGGCAACGTCTTGCTGTATCTGAATGATCGTCTGATTGGTGCAAAGTCCCGGGTAATCAATTGTAAAGTGTAGGACAGAAGTCATTCACTGTCTAATATTAACCACACTTCATTGGGTTCATCCACGAGCAGGACGGAGCAGGATGGAGCAGGACGGAGCAGGATGGTAAGCTTTCAGAGACCCGATCCTATGCTTGGCAGAGTTTTTTAATCTACGTGATAACTGGAACAAGCCATGTGCATATGCTTCCGATACATATTTCCGATATTGGCAAGGTATTGGAAAACATATTTCAATTAATTTGTCTCTTGATTCATAAACACGTGACCTGGAAGACACCTATGCACACACACACACACACACACACACACACACACACACACACACACACACACACACACAGAGGAACAAAAGCTTGCATTCTTTCTCAGAAGTCACGACATAAGAAATGTAACATTATTCTTATTTGTATACTTGAATAATTATATTACAAACTTTCTTGACATTCCAGTCTTATGTGAGTATTATTTTTTTTATATAAATAACAGGATTGTCTTACAGGGCATTTTGAAATCTGTGCTAAAGTATGACGGGATAAAAATATGCGTACACTTTGGTGAGGGAGCTGTTGGAGTCATCTGGGAGACAAATGTCTGATGTAAGTTACACCAACAACATAAACATTCAATGTTATTCAATTTCACAATTATTTTCTTATTTAAATAAAATATTTGTACAAGTGAACAATGTTCCAGTCTTTGTTGTTTATTTTGATAAAGTGCGTGAGAAATCACTGAAAACGTAAAACATGAATAACGTTATTTTTCAGCTAAATCAGAAGTCAAATGTAAAGTTCCACTTGTTCACTGAAATGGATTTACAGATTTGAACTTTGACCAAGTTAATTCACTACCTATGCTTTAATATCTACTCAGTCAACAAATAAAATATTCCAAATGCAGTAAACACAATTCCAATCAACTCAACAAAATTGCAATCCACAAAAAAAATAATTCCAATATCCTAAAAACAATTTCAATTTGTTATGTAAAAGGTCCATCCCATCCCTGTATATTACTATGGTTCGACCCCCTCCTAACACCAGACCAAACACATGCCACAGCCTCAGCCAGCCTCCTGTGGTTAATTGACTTTCATCTTGGAAAAAAAATAAACTGCAAAAGTTCATTGAATTGAAGGTTACTGAAACCGTAATCCATAATTTAACATTTCGAGCTCGCTTTCGACAAATGTGATCAGGCGTTGATATTACGCACCATGTGGCCCACGCACTCAATGTGGAAAACAATACATGCTATGTCCAGTAGCAGCACTCAGACTGGTACAACAGATGTACCTCTGACCACAATGCACATTAATCTTATTCTTTTCTTACAAACACAATAGAGATTTCCCCCCAGGAAGGTATGGCAAAAGTAGAACTCCACTTGTGCTCTTCAATGAAGGTGTGGTGTGGTGGTGGGGGGGGGGGGGGGGTCGGGGGGGTCGAAGAAGTTCCAATAACATGGTGTGTGTGGGGTGTGTGGAATGTGGTAATGTATGTGTGTAAGTGTGTGTGGTGCATGGGATGTGGGGTGTATGGAGGGGTGTATCGAGTGGGGTACATGGGATGTTGGGTGCATGGAGTGGGATGTATAAGATGTGGGATGTATGGAGTGGGTTGTATGGAGTGGAGTGTATAGAGTGGGATGCATGGGATGTGGGGTGTATGGAATGGGGTGTATGGAGTGGGGTGTATGGAGTGGGGTGTATGGGATGTGGGGTGTATGAAGTGGGGTATATGGGGTGTGGGGTGTATGGAGTGGGGTATATGGGGGTGTAGAAGAGTCTTCTACAAGACATACAAGTCTGATGGTCCTAGTGAGTGGTTATGGAGTTTAACGTCGCTGCGGGAATCTTTCACCCATTTGCGACGATGATGGTCCTAGAGCTACCTTCCCATTTGTACATTTGCATAGAGATTTAACTTAAATGTTGAATGGACTAAATCTTTTCTTAGCTTGGGCTATATATCAACTCTCTCCCTGCTGGATTAATTAAAATCACGGCTCAATAAGACAATGATCTCCAGATGCCTTTGGCAAGAAGGAAAGTGTCTAAGTAATACTTTTCACTGCTTCACCAGCAACTGGTTCCTTGTTGGATACACAGAGCAATGAACTTTCCACTTACTACTATTTGTACATTGGCAGGAGCCCAGTCTACTGAAGAAGCATTGTATGTCAAGCATTTGCAGCATCCCACCAAGAACTAGTCATGCGTGAAGATATGTGCATATGGTCAAAGGTATTATTAGTCTATTTGGGAAAATCCTGGCCTGTGTTTCATGAAAGGGTTGTACTTGTAGTTCAGGCGTAAATTGAGGTATACATCATTTCCTGATATAATAAAAGCCTGGTGCAGGGACTGATTTAAGCCAGGACTACAGTACGACCCTTTCATGAAACACAGGCCTGTTCTTGTTTCCAGTATTACATGCTGTATGACTGCAGTATATTAACTGATAATAAAATGTTTCAACTTTGTTGGTATTTATACAGAGCAGTGCTGTTTCTATAATGTGTAAATGTTGACATATTAGCAGGATTTGTTATGAGAAGTCTCCATAAATGTGTGAGTTGACTGTCAGACATGTAAATCACGCAAATGCCTGGGGAAATCTCTGCAATGCTATGTTTATTGAAATGTTGAACTGTGTGTAGACAATTTGTTACGTAACCTACAGAATATTTTCTATCCCTGCAACACACATGCTGGTGAACTTTCACCGACAAATCTTAAAAATAACAACAAAACTTATGAATCTCGTCTTGGAAAATAAAGAAAGAAATTGACAGATTTAACCATTGCACGATACTTCCTCACCAGACTTAAAGCCTATATGCATGTATATGTGATTAACCGAGAAGTTGGTGTCTGCGTGCATTTTAACATTCTTGTACATCCTGGCAATATTTACACTGCAGTTGTTACCTTCAACAAAGCACATATATCGTGAGAGAGAAAAAAAACACAAAAAGTTCAAACTGTCCTTTGAAATAAACCAGGCCCAACCGATTTCTTGAAACAAACTTGAGTTTGAGATTTTGCTCATCTGAGATTTCTGCCATTGCCTCAGTGCTGTAATTTGAGTAAAATCTCAGCTGGGTTTGAGTTTAAATGTTACAGCACTGAGTCAATGGGAGAAATCTCAGCTGAGCAAAATCTCAAACTCAAGTTTCTTTCGAGAAATCGGGGCCAGAAATACAAGTAGACATACACATATACACATCAGTGCTCTCTTCAGCTATCACTCTCCAACAGAACGCACACCAATATGTCACATTCCAATACTGTACAGTTATCTTTGGAAATTCCTCAAAAGAATATATTAACGTTAAATGCTAATTAATATGTAATAATTACTTTTACAATATTCGAAGGAATTCTTCACCTTCACAATCGTTCGGGAGCACCCTTTGAATTCATTGTTGGGTGAAAAAGTATTTTCATGTTCCTATTCATAAAATAACTATCCTATTATGCCAGTGATTATCAATCAACATTACACACTGTGTAGACAACAACCTGAGCAGACAAACAAAGATACTACTGTTATACTGGGAGTCTGTTCTAATACACAAACACCCGACAGATAAACACACAGTAGAGCTACTGTTAGGAAGAATCTCAGTGCAATGGTGGTTCCTGCAACTAAAGATGACCTCTACATGTGACCTATCTGTCTGACTTTGTGTGACCTCCCATGACCCCTACACGAGTGATGTAGCTCTTGTCTCGTCAGTTACCTACCTGCAAAATAAACAGAAATAAATAAGATTACGTTTTACATGATAAATGGACACGCAGCACAACTCATATCCGGAGTCAACCGACCAATGTGCTGCGGAGATAGCCATGGAATGCCTGGTATTTTCAAACTAACTTGGCAGGCTAAAACATCAATCTAGTTGAATCTAAAGCGGCAGATAAAATGGAATAATCTTAACTGACATTTGTGGGTTATCCAAAATTTCTAATCGTACAAGATTCTCTTAAATACTTGCATAAAATGATTTTCAAATTTGCATACTTTATCGAATATAAACTAATCACCATTACACATCCCAGTGCTGTCAAATTTGTAAACTGTAACTATTTGTAAACAAATTGAATAACTACAACAGTCTTTTAAATCAACTGTAATCAGGGCTCAACGATATGGATTGTCTGCCTGCCTGGAACAGGTATTATCCACAGGCAGAAAAGGGAAATGGCCCAAATTAACCATCCCTTTTGCGAGTAGTTTCATATTCAACAGTACACAAAGACAGGTGCCTCAAAAAGTTAATGTAGAGTCCTGGTATATCTACATAAATTTGAGTGCAGTCAACATGAAGATACCGCAGTGACATAATTTGCATTCCACTTGGCCTATATCAGACTGGAACCATCGTTAACTCGCAAATTGCTCGTCCCCGAGAGTTAATTATTCCCTATTTACCCAATCTCCTTGATGAGTTACCTATCTGCCCACAGTTGTTCCTGCCAACGTGACAAGACTGAACAAACAAAGCCTACAGGATCATTGGAACTATCTGTTCTATCTGGATAAAGGAGGCAAAGTGCTAAATAATGAACTATTTATGACCCTAGTTACAGCAAGACATCAGTCACTTGATCTCTGCTCTGATAACTTACAGCTCTGGCTGCTCAGTGGTCAGAGCACAGGCTGAAGACACAGTCCAAAGAAGCTGAAGTTGGTGCTCTATGATAGAGAACAATCTGAATGACCTGCTTCTGGATAAAATATTCATTAGGAAAGCAATTCTGTCATAGTTATGCTCGTGATGGTCTCGGCTGGCAGGGAAGAGGATCTGGGATTTAATCTATGAAGAGTCCTCACCAGGACACGGCAGTATCTAAGAGCAACTTGCAGGAAACTTACGTTTCAAGACAGAATTCATGTTTAACGACCACAGGAGAGGCCCAATTTTCTGATCTTGGAATAAAGTAGGGTCGACACAAATATGATAATGCGAAACATCAAAGGATAAAATCAGTTCACGCTTCATGAAAAATTGCATTCAGCTGCGAATAATATTCCCAAGTGGTTGGGATTTTACGGGAAATTTATTTAGACGATTGTGTAAGTCTTTGTGTGAAGCAGGAACAGATAATTAAATTCAAGTCATTTCTGATTCAGTTGCAGCCGTTCTCACATATTATTGATATTGTAAATCCATTAGAATTACTGTTAAATTTATCTACGTCTTAGCAAAAGGCATCATACCTGGAGAAGATAACAAATCCTGTTTAAAATATAGATATATACTAAATATCCTCTCAAAATACAACATGTATGTCAAACACAACTGTCCGTCCTATGCTGTATCTAGCACATTCATATGCCTTTAAAATCAACACTAAAATAGACAGGAATGTCAACAACATACATCAGCAATCAACACATAAAATGTAGCTCATTAAAATTGATGACCCGTTGTCCGAGTATGAGTTAACATAATTCGCTTATTACACCCGATATTTAGTCCGTGATTTAATGAACATACTGGTGATTATATAGACATTTAAGTTCCGTACCTGAACAAACTATTGTAGTTGATGATTCTAACCTTTCCTTTCAACATAGATGAATGTGTTGCTAAAATGACCATACAAAAAATGCAAATTGCAATAACAATATATACGACAACACATCCAAGGATAAAACCAGGACTACCTCAGACAATAGTTAATTCTTACATCATTATACGTTACAGCCTATATATATATATATATATATATATATATATATAGGCTTATATCATTAACCTGGCTTTGATGCCTAAAAATATGTAAATTAAAAAGACACAAAAGTGTGAGTGAGTTGTTATTTTACATCGCAGCGGGAATCTTTCACCCATACGCAATGATACACACAGAAGGAGAAATGTTATATTAGCATTACATTGAAAATAAAATATCTCAGATTTTATGCATGCTCCCGCACAAAGAGGACTGGTAAAGCTGGATGGTGTGCTCTACAAATGCATTATGTATTATTATTATTATTTTGTCCATCAACTAAAATTGGCTTACATTGGATATGCACGGTCACAGCTACAGATCGCCGTGATGAGCATTGACACCAGTAGGTACACAATTACTACCTGTCCCTAAAACAAACACGTAGACTGCATCGTGGGCAAACAGAAGGGCAAACGGCAAGAGACTGTGCGATAGATTCCTGGCACAATACCACCGTGTATCACTTGTCAGACACACTCACCATGTATAATCAATGCAATCTCGAGACAAGAACATATAAATATGTATAGGAAATATGAACGTCTACGGAAGGTCGGTCCATAATGCCAATGCATTAATATGAAACCCTACGACTCATTATCACTGCTTTGGGATAAAATGTACATCCCTCATTGGTATCCTGGCAATCTTATGTTACAACTTGACTTGTTCGGCCTAAAATACGCAGAAGAGGAAATAGGGAATATGATCTTTTGCAGTATACCCAATAGATGAATTATTTCAAGAACTCCATTGAAGAACTCTTGGGGAGTTCCTGGAAATACCACTCACTTAAAGCAACACCTACAGTTCCAGGCACCTGTCAAGATGCTTGGACAGCTTCCAGGATCACATGGCGGCTACAACAATCTAATATTCATATTTCAACAGCAGAGAAAACCCAGTCAGGCAGGGGAATTCTGGATATTCGGAAGGTGCCTGGCAGAAAATTGACCACCTTTGAAGTGGTCTTCTATGAATTCCACAGCTTCCTCCCTCCTCCCCCCACCCCACCCAATTTCTCCCCCCCCCCCTTTCTCCCTCAGCCCAGTCTAAGGAAGAATTCCAGGACAGGGACCCCATGACATTCACTCCAAGTAGTGGGAATACCAGTATTATCATGGACTATTATAAGATTGTTGGCCTTGTGGACATGATATGCTTATTGGCTGTACCACACCCAATTATACTACTGTCCATACAACTGCCAACTACCAATCTATCCAAAGCTATCCATTGCTGAATAAGCATAATATACAGATACAACCACAAATAAATAATCAAATAGACAGGCAGTTGTATTAAATTCTAATATTAACACTACATATTTTGTCAATAAATGGCATGTTGTATACTCTTTTCTTCTCTCACTCATTCTTTATGTATTTAAATTTGGGTATAAGGCCGCTTTCAAGATTCTTTCACTCATATCGCGGCTTGTCAGTTTAGGACAAGAGGAAACCCGCAACATCCGTAGTGCTGATGGTTGCAGTAAACCTGCAAGCACTGGCTGGTACTGTCAGACCAAGGATGGTAACTGTATTGCCACGGCACAGACAGCGGATCATATAATTGTGTTTGAAAGGTAACTTTCGCAAACATTGATGCCGGATCCCCGTATCTTCTTTCAACATGTAGGCAATGCAATAATATGTACAGAAAAACTATTGGGTCTTCTGGACATGTTAATTCCTTTGTTTCGTATATATTACCTTATCACGTATAGATTTTATTTTTAGAATGGCCCAAGCAATACAACATGATAGCAGATAAGCAGATACAAATGACTGCACCACCAAACACTTCCCACACACAGGTCTATCTCACTACTAAAACCATAGAAGTAATAACCTGCACACTGCATGGCACTCCTGAAAACACCAGTATTATGTCCTATCCAAGTGAAGATATAATTCAACAATGACTGTATTATACGACTGCAAATGTGTATCGAAGAATTTGACAGAGAGCTCTGTATGCCTTGCACTCATAAATGGAACCAACATCACATTATTTAGCAATAAATCAGACCAACACAAAATCGCGTAAAACAACGTAAACAAACAAATTGGAATTATTGAATAAACGATTACCAATAATGACACCATTGCAGTTGTTCTCAGCCAGGAATAATTGTTAGTCATTAGGGAATGGTGGAAATAGAAGCAGAAACAGATGTCCTCCTTGATGTACCCCAACACAGCACTGGGAATAATCAGTTGAAGGACATGACGAGCATGACCTGATTTTGCTGTACATTGAATGTATTCCTACAGTAATCATCACATTTCAGAAGTTTGCTCTCTAGGTCGGTTACCAAAACACAACGAAATTCCTTTCTCTATTAAGGCATACCCTACTCATTGGAGATAAATCTTCTGCTTTACAGAGTTCCGTCCCAACGAACATATTTACAAATTTCAATGAAAAGGTGAGAAAATTGAAGCCAGATTACCATCTGGATTCCAGTAGGGCCACCATTATAAGAGAAAACAACAAGACACCTCTGGCCATGAGTGGAGTACCGAGATCTTCAGAGACTGGCCGTTTGACCATCGGCCACTCATCAGATCTGCACCTGTTTCTAATTGTACGGAGTTCTCCTTCACTTGCAGTAAGTCAGAGGCGCATAAAGCTGTCGGTAGATATCAGCGAATTGCTGCTGATGACTGGTCAACAAGACCAGATACCTGTTGCCTAACCAAACTGACCTTGGTGGCAGCTTACACAATATGTGTAGGCATGACTTCCTGAGCTTAGGAAGAACTTATGGGAAGACCCGAGGAAAGCTGTCATGTTCAGCATATGTTGTTTTAATGCTTTTAGTTTCGGACAATTATATACTTGTAACGGGTCTGGTACGTTTGTAATTGTAATCTGCACTACTACTAGGCTATCTATCCTCCCCTCCCCATGAAAGCATGACACATGCCAATTGAAACCTTCTGAAAAATCAATGTTGTATTATCAGAACTGTCTTAACCTGAATCTGAATTTATTTTCAAACATTTATATGATTACACCAGAACCAGACATCATCTATAATGTTTTCCAATTTTTCCACCTCCTGTTAGAGATCGTTGATTTCCAATTTGTCCACCTCCTGTCAGAGATCATTGATTTCCAATTTGTCCACCTCCTGTCAGAGATAGCTGATTTCCAACTTGTCCACCTCCTGTCAGAGATAGCTGACCATCTCCACAATCCGGAGATGCACACACCTGTTACCAATCTGGACCTAATCATCCTCCTCTTCGCTGTATCTCGGTACCTCACCTGAACCTCAGCAGTAGCAACCTGCACGCTTCACAACGCTGCACTGGAAACATCAGTATTAATTCCCATGGTAAGTTGGTCAATGGGCGGGGTCACCTCATAAATCAATGGCTTACTCGGGTGTGAAGCATGCTAGGTAAATTCAATGGGGCGTAGGCTGCGGCCAGCATAACAAGCACCTTGCTTCAGAAGCTGATGAGGCATGTAATCACTTGAATGTCTGTCCCCAATTTTCTGAGCTGAGGTGGGACAACCCAACTTCAAGGAATCAGACCCAATGAATCTGTTTAAGTTAGTGGAAGGAGTGTTCATTGTTCATGGCAATACTGACGACTGATGCAATGGTAGTCATATTCAAAGATGTATTTTTGTAAATATTTTTTTCAGCTATAGCAAAATTATCTTGGAAAGTAAATAAAGCCAAATAGATTTTTCAGTTTTTCTGTCAACTACTGATGATTTCAGCTCAAGTTGGAGGCTGTAAAATATTGTCCAAAAATCTAATAGTTTGAGAATGTAAATTTCACAGGGGGGAAACCAAGTGCTTGAATGTGTTGATATCACAGCAGACTGTACGAATGAATTAGTGCTTTACCTCGCATCGGAAATATATAGCAATGCAAGGGTGCAAAGGAGACTAGGGTCAACCAGTTGAGACTAGTGATTTTTTAACATCCATATTTTAAAAATCAGTAATAAGGCGAGGGTATGTATTTTATGATTTTATGAGGTAGTAGGAATGGATGGAAGTTTTCCTGATAAGACAGAGAAGGGTGAGGAATTTGTGTAATGGAGACTATGTCGAATGTTAATTCGGATTGATAAGCCATCGCTGCTAGTGCATATGGCGTGACAGTATGGAGGTATGACAGTGCATGTGGCGTGACAGTATGGAGGTATGATGTGGCGTGACAGTATGGAGGTATGGCAGTGCATGTGGTGTGACAGTATGGAGGTATGGCAGTGCATGTGGTGTGAGAATATGGAGGTATGGCAGTGCATGTGGCGTGGCAGTATGGAGGTATGGCAATGCATGTGGTGTGACAGTATGGAGGTATGGCAGTGCATGTGGTGTGAGAATATGGAGGTATGGCAGTGCATGTGGTGTGACAGTATGGAAGTATGGCAGTGCACATGGCGTGACAGTATTGAGGTATGGTAGTGCATGTGGTGTGACAGTATGGAGATATGACAGTACACATGGCGTGACAGTATGGAGGTATGGCAGTGCATGTGGTGTGACAGTATGGAGGTATGGCAGTGCATGTGGTGTGACAGTATGGAGGTATGGCAGTGCATATGGTGTGACAGTATGGGGGAATGACAGTACACATGGCGTGACAGTATGGAGGTATGGCAGTGCATATGGTGTGACAGTATGGAGGTATGGCAGTGGGAGCAGAATGCATGCTAAGTGTGGAATGAAAGGATTGTGAACCTTCATAACATCTGGAATGTGTGGAGAGGTATATGGGAGTGAGAGAGATGTGGTAGATAGGCTGGCCATTTTCCCCTCATAATATTGTGTTGATCTGCTAATAGTGGGATGACAACCTGAAAACATCAATGTGGTGTTACCACTACACCAAGGATAAGATAAATAACTAACTTATTTCATTTCCTTTCTAGACTAGAATGTGGCTGGTTGGTTGTTTTAGAACCGCTTTCAAGATTATCTCACTCATGAGTGCATATTTTGTATCTACATGTCTAAATCCAGTGGGCGTAGTAAAATTTAGAATATTTGTTTTATAAATTTAAAGGAACTAATCATTCCAACACATAATTACACTTGAAAAAAACCCATCACTTTTAATGAAGCCCAAATTAGTCCATCACGTTCATGTGCAAGATTTGATTTGAACTCGGTAACTACAAGCTTCTAAGCCAGGGAGTCGTACAAGATGAAAGGTACACACTATCACTGCGTAAAAACGCTGCCAGTAAAAACATCAGTACATATGAAATTCCATGTTGTGTTGGGTCTTTAACCCAGAATAGCCTGCATTGTTGGCGATTAGGTTCAAGGCAAAAAAATCTGCTGAGAGTGTGCCAGAACCTGTCAGGAAGCAGAATGATGGCATCAAATTCAAACGCTGCTCTGTTGTACAGAGCTTACTGACAGACGGCAGGCGGAAGAAACTATCCCATCATGCAATGCCGGCATTCTGGGATCTCACTTTCAAATAAGTCTTAAATCGGCACCTCGCAATCTTCGACCTCCATCTTAACTTATCTTGACAGAATTTAATCAGCGCAATTTTTTTCTACTACGTCTATGGTTAGGGCGGGCATACAACATGCTAATGTCTGTTTTCCAAAGTAGCACTAGTGATATTTAGTCTAATTGATGTTTTAAAAAATAATGGTGCATGCACTACGATTGGCTAGTGCTGCTGGCAAACCCGGGACAAAATACAGGTTTCATGGAGTACATTTACTAATGATATGTATACAGTTTGGTTTCAATGGTATTTGTGATCTATTTTCAGATGTCAGTGTCTTATTACAAAGAAAATATTAATATTAATGACAGAATTTAGTGCAATGTGGAGCATCAAGAACATAATAAGACTTCTCAAGCAAATGAGACTGATTTACACAACATATTAATATTGGGTCTAAACCAGTTTCCAATAATAATGCAAAGTATTATTGTTGGTTTGTATACAGTGAGAAAATATCATCACAACTTCAAGGAACTATTTTGTAATGGGAAGCTAGTAGTCTCTATGTAAATCCTCCCTTGTCCTGATAGAGACTAGGGTCCTGTTCCACAAAATGATGGCAGCTCTTCGAGAGTTGCAACTCCTATACATGTTACGACTCATAGTGTAATACAATCCTTCTGGGCAACAGGGCCCTGTTCAATAGACCGAAGCAGGCTTGGATGGTGAGTTGTATAAAATTGGGATTTAGAGCTGCTTTCAAGAATCTTTCACTCATAAAATACCAGATTAAGACAGGAAGAATGCTGCAACATCTGTATCGCTTGTAAACCTGCAAGCTCCTGCTGGGAAGCTTGAGAGTAGAGAAGAGGAAAGATGGAGGGAGGAAGGAAGAAGGGCCAATACCTGATGGGGAAGTAAAAGTTTGCATACAGGTTTAACCTCCCCTTCCATGGGTCAGTAAACACTGCAAACACAATCTGGCTCGAACATTACAGGAACGTTGTCCGAGATTAGTGCAAGGGTTTTCACATGATTAGACATACAAGACATGCCTTCTCGGAGAAATCTCATGCATTCTCCCCTTAGGGGTAGACTTGTTTGAGGATGTCTTACATATGCATCCACGCGCGACATATTGGCTTATGTTGGATGTGATCTGAACACCCAAGGAAAGAAATGCGTGTCACCTTGAACTGACTTCGCTTCACTGTTGATTTTGTGGCACGAGTTGAAAATTATATAGTATCAATGACTTCAGTGAGAAATGACCTGTGGCAATGACTTCAGATTTAGTGACACAGGCAGAGCAAACAAATTCAATTATAGAAGATAATGTGCCATGTGATATTTATCTTATATGAAGTATACAAGATACTATTTCAAATTTAATAATTTTATAATTTGGTACTTAATCATTATACATGGGTATCCATAATCCAAATATTATTATTAGCTGATGTAATGCTGTGTGAATAGTTTAGTTTTTTTTAAAATATATCTTTTATTTTCAAGATTACCATAATTCATAGATCTGTGTAATATGTTCATACTACACACCTTCATATTCAACATGGCCTAGTTTTATGTTCAAAATATAAACAAAATTAATTAAGGGCCAGCAGATATTTTCTGTGGAAGCTTTCTACTAAATCTCTGAAGTCAGCTTAAGGAATTTGGTGCCATTCTTCTTCCAATTTGTATGCAAGTTCTTGAAGAGTACCTGGAGCCTGTAAACATTTGGAAATTCTTTGTTGTTAATATAATATAATGCAAATCGTACTGTCCCAAAAGTCTACTGTCCTTTAATTAAAATTATTGAGTATACAAAAGAGTTGTGAACACCCCAGACTGCAGGCGGTAAAACTATCATACAGTAGATGTTCAGGCAGCATGACGGAGAAACACTGCATTCTTGTTTCTCTGGGCGATGATGTCCTTCACACACACACACACATAACTTATCATTCTTTCCCATCTCGCTAGACATAGGTACAGCACACTGGTACACATTATTAACATAGCAATGGTTAAATAATAGGACGATGCATAGAACATTGTATTGTAGGATTTGGCTTGGAATTGATACAATAAGTAAAATATGTTGTTGGGGGAAATATCAGTCGATAAGGTTCGAAAGGTTTGAAAGGTTCGATATACTGAGGTATCATCCAGAGTGACATATTTCATCATACAATCAATGTATTATTTGCACCAAGCTGTTGAAAGGAATACCCCGTTAATGTATATCTCTTTATTCTAGGATCTTTTTATCATTGAAAAAGACATTGAAAGCTCGGTCCTTTGAATCTTGCAAAATTGATTTTATTAGTTATTAATATAATTACATACAGCCCTAAGCAGCAATTTAATATCCGATCATATGGATTAAATATAATAATTTTACCTTTTGATGAAGTCTTGAAAGCAATTATCGTTTTTCCCTGCTCATGGAACTGTGTTAACTCGATAACATATTATGCGTTGCAAATTATTACTCAAGGATATGTACAGGATGTCAGTTTCAAGCACACATTTCACTGCTCAGTTGAAGGATGGTGCATAATTATGCACAAACGTACTTTTACCGGAGATGCAACGTAGAACAATAGTTTTACGATTGATGATAAAGTCTTTTGTCTCTCATTAGTTTACATTATCATTATAGATGTTTTATCAATCTGTAGACATTAATTAGATGATATCAATAAAAAGCATGCAAATGGATCTTCGGTGGTAATGATAGTGAGGCCCACTGTCTTTATAGTACACAGCTAATTAATCTACCGACTTTACAGTTGTACTGAAACCTAAATAACTAAAGAAAACCATATTTAATTAA
>JAUTBT010023858.1:0-20337 GCA_032361225.1 Lepetodrilus schrolli
ACAACAACAACGACTACAACAACAACGACTACTACAACAACGACGACTACAACAACAACAACGACTACAACAACAACGACTACTACAACAACGACGACTACAACAACAACAACGACTACAACAACAACAACGACAACAACAACGACTACTACTACAACAACAACAACGACTACAACAACGACTACAACAACAGCGACTACTACAACAACAACGACTACTACAACAACAACGACTACAACAACGACAACAACGAATACAACAACGACTACAACAACAACAACGAATACAACAACAACAACGACTACAACAACAACAACGACTACTACAACAACGACGACTACAACAACAACAACAACAACGACTACAACAAATGGATTTTCTCGTCTTATCTTGATTGTTACATATAGTCAACACGAATAATACTGTAATCGATTACTCGATATGACTACCAACATCTATGACCTGAGAGGTTGTTTTACTTTTTGTTCTTTCTATGGTTGACTCCGGTATGATATTGTCCAAAGAGTTTTATTATAGAATAAAACTAACTGTTACTTTATTTTTCTATCATTATAATATAAAAATAATTTATTGTGCTTTTTTTTTATGGCTATGAGTTTGAACAGATATAGTTAGTACATTAGTTAATACTCTAATATTATTTAAATACCTAACCAACAATGGAGGACAATAAGATTTCATTATAATTAAGCAATACTAGTATTATGTTTTAAGCAATTTTGAGTATCCAACTAATTATGTGTACTTATAGTGATCACTCCTGTTTCACACCGGTCTGACATTTCCCATATGAATTATTCACCATTGGTATAAAAGAAATCACGCATGTATAATGTTAGAGATTAAGCTAACTCTGGAAATAAGAGAAAAATTGGGGAGAATTCAACGCAAAAAAATACAACACGTCGCTGTTTGTATATATGCGAATTAATTGGATTTATAATTATCTTTAACTCTCTTCCTGCTGGATTAGGCACAGTTATTGTTCTTTAGGGCATCTCAGGTTGCCTCCAGTAGGGAGAGGGTTAAAATTGCGAATTTAGTGCACACAAACCATAGCATAATATAACCAGTGGATTTGTATATATTGCCTGTATATATAACAGCATGAACGTACCCAATTTCCGTCGACACAAGACAAACAATTGTCCCCGATAATGGATATATCTTTGCCTTCAAACTGCTACACTGTTTCCGTCTAATAGAAACAATCTTTCAAGAACTTGTAACTTGCAATTGAAGACAATGGGTGACCGGATGTTGTCATGTTCACGTGGCCTGTACAGGTACATTGTCTATACTATACTATATAGTATCTATGTGCCCACGCCTTTACTATACGCTTAGAATATTGAACGGACTATCAACATGGATCGAAAAAGGAATTAGCCAATCTGAATCACTACCAGAGAATAAACAGACAATGACAACAGGGGAAATCAAATGTTTAACTAATATTATCTAGTTCAAACGCTGCGATGCTTGCACGTACAACGGTTTCCTGTTGATATAAAGCATACATAGAACATACGAAACGATACTACTCGATACGAAAGACTACTAAGCAGCGTTATTATTCATTAATGATACTTTTAAATGGGTGTGCACGTTGCTTTCTGTTATAATTAGTCAAACTATACGACTGTGTATATAGTGCATGACAGTGTATACTTGCATCAAAAGAAAGAAAACATAGAAATTTGAAAACTAATAAAAATAATAACAATAATAATAATAATAAATTAATAATTATTATGATTAACATTATTATTAATATGTGTAGTATTCTACTTATTATTGTTAGTATTATCATCATTATTAGTATTGTCATAATTATTATTAGTAGTAGTATTAGCATAATTATTATTATTGTCATACTTATTATTAGTAGTAGTATTATCATCATTATTATTATTGTCATAGTATTATCATCATTATTATTATTGTCATAATAAAAATAATAATTATTATTATTAGTAGTACTACTACTACTACTACTACTACTACTACTACTACTACTACTACTACTACTACTACCACTACTTTCAATCGGAATAATAGAGAAATATAATACGCATTCAGTATTCCTGGAATGAATGATATCAATATTTACATAACACATCAAATTACTTCTAGGAGAGTGCCTTCTTATTATAAGGACTCCAAGAAATATCAATTTCACACATAATTAATGCGTCCCCATTGTCCGAGTCGTCGTTTCACATTGTCTAGATATATATGCAATTAAGATGTGAATGTGTGCATCAATACTGTATCTTCCCTTTTCTTAATGACATTGATTTCCTGTCTTTCTATTATAATGAATATAATTGTAATGGTGACATACTGTGGAGTGACACTGCATTTAATGTTGGTCGTATTTACATCATTCAGGTGAAGGTATCACAATTTGGAGTACTACAATCAATTACAAAAATAAATACCCTGTTCGTTTCATCTACTCGTTATTACCAAGTTTTAAGGAAACCCATGAGGGTACACCCCAATACCCCATTCCGCAACCCGCTACAAGTGTAAGTCCATTGCATAAAAGACTTTGATCGATACAATATTATATTGACAGGCCAAGGATGATATCTGCATTGCCACTCAACGCATCCTATCAATATCGCGTCAGAAAGGTAACTTTCGCGAACATTGATGCCGGGTTCCCGGTGCGGGATTTGAACCTTTGTCCCCGATGTCCAATGTTCTACCATTACGCTACCACCCGACCCACAAGTGTACTTAGCATCTGCCTTCTGTTATCTGAGCTGAGATTTCGTAAGAACTTCACAAAAACTGGGAAATGAGGGAATTGTAGGCTTCCATGGCGGTACGGTCATGCACTGTTAAATGGGTTGGGCTAGGATGTACATGTATTGAAATGGCATAATGTTGTATTATGCATAGAGTAATAAGTAACCAAAGTGATAATCAAACCGTGTCTCATGCTGATACAAGTTGACATTTGTGTAACTACAATTTGAGATTTATATATAAAATAAATATAAATATACGTTTATGAAAATCTATAACACCATAATCCAGAGAGAGAAAGAGAGAGATAGATAGATAGATAGATAGAGAGAGATAGAGAGAGAGAAGGATATATATATATATATATATATATATATGCGTCAGCCGATATATACTTTCGTAATAAATAACAGAAGTATTTGTTTTCTCGATATTAAACTGTTAAAAAATGTGCTTACAATGGTTCTAACTACCTGATTTAGCGCATGCATTGATGATCAGACTATACAAGTCTGAATAAACGCATTTCACGATTTGTAGAGATTTTTTTCTTATTCGGCAATCTACGAAGTTGTAATTTTGGACCTCGTTGGATACAATCATTTCCTATCCCTGCCAAATGTGTGTAACTTGCGTGAAACAGTTTTGGGCAATTATTTCTTATTTTTTAACAATCTATACCTAACAATCTATATACTAACATGTACAATTTCTCCGTGGTATTCCACATCGACTACACTCTTCAGTTGACATTTCCATCAAGCTAATTCGACTCATCACCTTTAAATTAATTATTTTCAGACAACACAAATATCTCAGAGAACTGTCTTCTGTAATTAAATATGACGAAGTATTGACGAGATGGGAAATACGTGATCGTATGTTGATCTGAACGTTGGCTGAACTTAACATTAATTATGATGAATTTTAATTTATCACATAAAATAGGAGTTAGGGAGTGCAACAAACCCTTGCTATAAATAGTTTCACTAGTGCAATAATACAATGGATTTTTATAATTGTATTCATACGCGATATCAGTCTTTTTGGGCCTCTTTTAGAGCTTCTTCTTGGGACAATTTGTCGAATATAAATTTATGCAAACATATTTATTAATATTTATACATTTACTTGGAACTATATTTTGTCTGCGTGCTTTTACCCAGTTCCCAAGACATTTATCTATATAATGTTTGTGACTGAAAATCCATATTACAATAGTTTCTAAAGTTATGTGCTGAATGGAATCTCACATTCGTGTTCATATATTACTGAATTTATTAAACTCGGCAGTGCCTCGCATAATATCAGTTTTGCCAATGAGTTTAATACATTCATTACTTTCCCGGATCTACATATTAGACATGTCAAAACATTCTAGTTTGAGGCGGGTGGTAGAACAGTTGGACCTCGGAGCCAAGGTTCCAGGTTCAAATCCCGCCCCGGGGGACCCGGCATCAGTGTTTGCGAAAGTTACCTTTCTGACGCGATATTGATATGATGCGATGTCTGTAGAGTGGCAATGCAGCATCATTGGTCTTGTCAGTACCAGCCGATGCTCGCAGGTTTACTGCAACATTCAGCGCTATAGATGTTGCGGGATTCCTCCTGCCCTAAACTGACAATTCGTGATATAAGTGAAAGAATCTTGAAAGCGACTTTAAACCCCAATTAAAAAATTGTGCGCACCTATTATACATTAGACATGTCAAGTGACCAGTCTGAACGTGACGTCACACAGCAGAATTCTACGTTATTTCTACATCGGTAATGTGATGTCAATCAAGAACAATGTACTACTCGAATACGTAACCAATCGAGTATATTTTACAAAGTTTTGTTGGAAATTGACCTTGACATTAAATAGAGGTGTAATCAACCTCTTTGACATATGATTTTAGATTTCATAGACGTTTTTGTTCAACAACCCTACAAATCCTATAGTGAAGGAATGGGGAAATTTACGAGTATAAATGCGTACGGTACGACGCGAATACACTACACACGAACTTTATCTATAGTAATATCAGTTAAAACCATACTTTAATGGATTATTCTGGTGTAACTGGCCTTCTAGCTATCGTAGATCAAGCTGCACACTCGGAGGGCATGCCGAGTCGAGACAGTGATCGGCCATTTTCTTATAATAAAAGGAAACAAATGTTTCGTTATGAGCTGAACTCGATGGTCACGTTATATATAGATTGCACGGATGTTGTTGTGTTATGTTTCCAACGGGACACTGGGTTTCAAATTAGACATTTATTCATGACCTCCATTACACATGCAGGCTTCACGTTTACTCTCTGCTGTAGACAGTGTGCTTCCGGTCAAGGGAATATAACTCTAAGCGTAATAACTAATCATTACAGATGTAGTAAAATAACCATACTCCATTGTATTGTGAAACCAGTTGGGGGAATTAATACCTGTCCTAGTAGTGTAGCTTTTTGTGTCCTATTCCACAAAGCGATCGAAGCGCTACGAGTCGTAAATTCTCTAATAATATAGGCACAGAAGTTGCCATGTGCTTTCGTATGGGTGTGCAATCAGTTTATGTAATGGGGCGCTTTCGTATGACTGTGCAATCAGACTATGTAACTGGGCGCTTTCGTATGGCTGTGCAATCAATCTATGTAATGGGGCGATTTCGTATGGCTGTGCAATCAGTCTATGTAATGGGGCGCTTTCGTATGGCTGTGCAATCAGACTATGTAACTGGGCGCTTTCGTATGACTGCAATCAGTCTATGTAATGGGGCGCTTTCGTATGACTGCAATCAGTCTATGTAATGGGGCGCTTACGTATGGCTGTGCAATCAGTCTATGTATGGGGCGCTTTCGTATGGCTGTGCAATCAGTCTATGTAACGGTGCGCTTTCGTATGGCTGTGCAATCAGTCTATGTAACGGGGCCCTGTCTTACTGTTATTATTTCTTTTCCACATATATCTTACATATTTCATCTATTAAATAAATACATAATTGGAGTTTAGAGCCGCTTTCAAGATTCTTTCACTTATATCAAGGCTTGGAGGACTGGAGGAAACCCACAACAGCCATGGTGTTGAATGTTGCTGTAAACCTGCGAGCACCGGCTGGTACTGACGAGACCAAGGATGATAACTGCATTGCCTCTCTACGGACATCGCATCCTATCAATATCGCGTTATAAAGGTAACTTTCTTGAATATTGATGCCGGGTTCCCGGGGCGGGATTTGAACCTGGAACCTTTGGCCCTGAAGTCCAACGTTCTACCACTGCGCTATTACAATGTAAAATAGTAATAGCCTAAATAATCACGTTGTATTCGTCGAGCTACGAAGTCGTAACTTTGGAACTCGTTGGGTACACACATTTCCTAATACTGTGCCAAAAATTCGTGACATGCGTAACACAGTTTTTGAGTAAGCGTACCAAGCAGGGGTTTGTTGCGTTACCTGCCAGACTATAATTGGCGGTACGTCGTGCTGGTTTGTCAGTTCTATTTCCATTCACTATCATTGGTACACCAAATTCGGACATATATCTGATAGCAGTCATTAGCCCCTCGACTGCCCTATGGGCTAATACAAATGTTTGATAATTGTTTTGCCTCCTGAGGGGAGGACGGGTGACGGTGTGTGGGTGGGGCAAATTGGCACCTCTCGGTGCCAGTCTAACATCCGGATGCGTTTATCGCGGCCGCCATTCCAAGAAAACCATTACTTGGTAATTCCTGATTAATTAGAGGCACAGTTTATTTCGTCTTTCGGTGTCACTGGATCCTACGAACAAAGTCAAGTCTGTTAGCTGCACCAAGTCGCTCTACAGTGCTGTCAGCATATAGCCATTACTGGTTAATTTCCTGAGTAGGGGCATAGTTTATATCGCGTTTCAGTGTCACAAGATTCTCGTAGTAACCCATGAAACAAGTTCTAGTACGTAAGAATATAAAATGCAGATGGAGCAAATCGCCCTATCGCACTGTCAGTATAGACCTTTGAAATCATCGTAACGGTAAATATGTATAGTATACCACCCATTGATTTATTTCAGAGCCTTTGAATCTGTAATTTTACTACCCTGTTTCATACTGACATAGATTTTCGATTTCAACATGAAGGTATACGTACTCGATGGCTTATTAATGGTGGTTTGTGTGGATCTGGGGCACAGATACAAGTATCGCACTGTACTGTTGCTATTATGAAGTAGATGCCGTGCATGGGTTATCGTACTAACATACATGTTGGAGTACACTGTGCTGACAGCCACAACTGATGATATTAAAGTTATTCTTATTTTAAATATTACATATGACATACTACGCTTTTCAAAATGGTATAAACCTTGCAATAGTGCACGCGTCAAACGAGAGAGAGAGAGAGAGAGAGAGAGAGAGGGAGGGAGGGAGAAGGAGAGAGAGAGAGAGGGAGAGGGAGAGAGAGAGGTAAGAGAGGGAGAGGGAGAAAATAAATGTAATGGGTGGATGTATGAACAGACACATACAGACAGGACATACACACATACAGACAAACAGGACATACATACAGGTAGACAGACAGACAGGCAGGCAGAAAGACAGACAGACAGGACAGACATACAGGCAGACAAGCAGCCAGAGTTAAATAGGATCTGAATTAGGATCCGTCAATATCAAATACTAGTTTGCCAAAGCGATATAGAACAGGACACTGTTTCATGAAGTTCTTACAGGTGCTCGAATATCACGTACTAGAGATCGCCACGAGAGGGCTATGATCTCTTAGTGAATACAAGCGCTTTATGAAAACGTGTCCATGCCTTCGAGGAGTCGTCGAATGCCTCCACGCTGTAAAGGCAACGAGTTTGTAGTCGATAAGTTAATTAAGTGAGAAATAGTCGCTCAATCAGGTGTCGAGTGCGGCTTAAACACCAGGCCGCAATTATCCACTGTCCTTCTCGGCCTGGTGTTAAAAGTCTTGAATGGAGAGGAGCACACCAGGAAGAAACCCGACTGGAGGATCACCACATCATGTCAGGTCCGAAATACATCATCCAGAAGATGCAGACAGGGGAACCCTCTCACGAAGCTCTCGTATCCACGATGAGACTATAACCTCCTCGAGTGTAATCTCCGTCGCTATAAACCTGACCACCTGACCAAAAGAGTGCGTGACCACTTGCAGGAATTGTTCTGGAATCGTAGCGGAGACGAAAGCTTCATGAAAGGGTCCCCCAAGCCGACGTGGGGTGTGCTCCTTTGAGTGATCTTGGCACGACGACGTCATTCGCTCAGACCTCACCTGAAGACGTCGGATGGAATACATCCCTATTAAATCAAACAGTCATTATAAAGAACTGTGACGCTGTCGTTAAAAGCCATCGATATGTCATAGGACCAGACTGTGGCATTTCGTTGTCGTGATAAATGCCATTATAGGATGGAATGAAATCTAATGGGATACAGTATTGTATAGAGATTGACTAGGATGTATAGTTGAAGTTGATGATCGTCCATTATAATAATTACTCGATTTTGAAATGGACATTGTATATTAATTGATAGATCTCGTTGAACAAACTTTGATACACATTTAAATACCAGAACAAATGCCAAGTACGACTGGAACACATTTATTGTCAAATTCGACTGCCTTCTCCAGTCTTAAATATCGCACATACGTAAGACTCTTAAAACCCGTTGTATTTATGACTGCCATCATTATATGACTTGCGTTCAGACGTACGACAAGTCTCATCTTAAAACATACGTATCATATAGGCTGCGCTCAGACGTTTAACAAGACTCCTTAAGCTACAGTATTCGAATTTTAGAATAATTATATTCCAGTCGTACACATAATCTGTGGCATTGGCAGATATTCAAATACCATCTATGTTTCCAATACTATCTCGGAAAGATGTGCATGATTAAGGTTTAACGCACTTGGTGTAGACAAACCAAAGAAAAACCTCGAATCAGGAACCGCGATGTCCCAGTTGGGATTCCAATTCATTTAACAGATTGACCTGTACCCATATGCGACAACCACAGCGCTATTCAAGACTTGCCAATGATTGTACCTTTCAAAACGGATCTTGTTTCCTTTCAATGTTTGCCTACGTCATGCGCATCTATAGTGACATGGGTGCTCGCTGGAACATGGCATCCTATAACGTCATTACCGATCGACAAAAGCCTGTCTGGACAAGGAGAGTGCATATCGAGGGATCATATCGGAGGTCTCGTCACAATGAAAGATATGTGGTTCCGTGGAATAACAGATACAATTGAAAATAAGGATTTTCGATATGACTCCCTGGACGGTATTTGAAGCTAGTGCCGGAGTCTACCAACCTTAGTTCTATGCAAATGTTTGTATTACTGTGTATAACATGGCTATACCTTACTGGTTAGACACACATA
Organism: Lepetodrilus schrolli; assembly: GCA_032361225.1. Taxonomy (NCBI): domain Eukaryota; kingdom Metazoa; phylum Mollusca; class Gastropoda; order Lepetellida; family Lepetodrilidae; genus Lepetodrilus; species Lepetodrilus schrolli. Next base: position 9,172 of record JAUTBT010023858.1, read on the forward strand.
TTTGTCACGTAGTTGTCACGTGATTGTCTTTTATGTTAGGAAGATTTGGATCTTAAAGACCCATGGCGAATTCAAAACCCATTTGAAAAACGATATAGTTGGCGACAACCAAATCCACTAAAACAGTCTCGAATATACTTCTTTTTAATTTCTCATGACATGCTACATTCCGTTGATAGTTGTGATATTACATGTATCTCAGTCTTAATTTGGGAATGTTTACATCGATGACGACATGTCGAGATAGCCACATGTTACACGTGGCCGTTACATGTTAGACATGATAGCCACATGTTAGACGTGGCCGTTACATGTTAGACATGATAATCACATGTTAGACGTGGCCGTTACATGTTAGACATGATAATCACATGTTAGACGTGGCCGTTACATGTTAGACATATGTTAGACGTGGCCGTTAGATGTTAGACATGATAATCACATGTTAGACGCGGCCGTTACATGTTAGACATGATAATCACATGTTAGACGTGGCCGTTACATATTAGACATGATAATCACATGTTAGACGTGGCCGTTACATGTTAGACATGATAATAACATGTTAGACGTGGCCGTTACATGTTAGACATATGTTAGACGTGGCCGTTACATGTTAGACATGATAATCACATGTTAGACGTGGCCGTTACATGTTAGATATGATAGCCACATGTTAGACATGTTAGGCATGACACAGAAAAATGTTACTAGTTATATTAGTTACTAATTTTTCAGCGAGTACATGTTAGACTCATATTAGACTCGGTGTTAGAGAACTGTTTGTCAGATGTGTGGCAGTGGCACTATCTCTACGCTTGGAAACTATTTACTATGATGTAACAGTTTATCCATACCATGGACTTTACTATTATAGAGAATGGTTTCCAAATGCATAGGTGCTGCCTCATATACATATGTATACTGTAAATCAGGAAATTAATGCGAGCAGGATATTAATGCGAAAAACGCGATTGGCTTATGGTCGCATTTAATTCCTACGCATTATGGAAAATAATGAAAGGTTCCTACGCATTATGGAAAATAATGAAAGGTACGTTCGGGAAAAAAACATGAATAGAGGCCTCGATCGCATTTAATTGTTGTCGCATTTGTGTATAAATGCTTGAGGTCGCATTAAATTAGTGACGAATTAATTTCCTGATTTACAGTATCCTAAATACTACATACGTGTATATGTACATTAATTTACTGTGAATACTAAATGTCTAAGCGAGCACAAGATTTTCGAATATATTTAATTTAACAGCAGTTAGTTTTTAATATAAACTGTTCGAACATAATATTGACGTATATAATACCAGCGGTATACAGTGCAACATATCTACCTTATGTTTAAATATCGCGACGTAATACCATAAACTAACAAAAAAACTAGATGAAATATAACACAGTGTAAATGAGTTAATAAACCATATTCTATGTAAAACCAAAATAAATATTACGCAGTGTAAATTATTTTATAATTAATAACTACATGTATTTCACAATTTGTCTTCATCAGTAAGTATGTATATGACATCAATCTAAAATTACGAGTATTCACGTGCTGATTCTGTTGTGGAGGATTTCTGACCTATAACAGGACGAACTCGTTCAAGAAGGACTGAGTAAAATAGAAATAAAATACCATCTTAATCAGTGAGATAACTGAAGTATTGTGTTTTCTCCTGAAGAGATAAGATGTATTCCATCCCGTCACGCATTCAGTCTGTGAACCAGCTTCCATAATTATCTAGAACCTAGTGGCTCAGTAGGCGATACATTTCACTGGTTGCATAAAGATCAATAAGTACTTAATTTATAAATTATACATCATTTTCATTTTATTTTAAAATTAGCAAAACCTCAACTATTACCGTAATTTACAAAGCTTTATGTCTCCAGAAGCTACAAGCACGGCATTGGAGAAGGGGGGATTTCGAATGTTCTCATTAAAAAAGTAAACAATAATTATTTGTGGTACAAAAAGGCGAAGCTATTTTCGTTATGCCGGTGACGACCAGAAATACCAAGTTACGTAATAGGAACCACGTGTGCTGCTAGTGCTGTTTTGCTAACATGATCGATGTGTTCTAGTCTAACATGATGTGTTCTAATCTAACATGATGTGTTCTAATCTAACATAATCTAACATGATGTGTTCTAATCTAACATGATGTGTTCTAATCTAACATGATGCGTTCTAATCTAACATGATGTGTTCTAATCTAACATGATGTGTTCTAATCTAAAGGCATCTACAGATATACATTTGTAATTTACCCTGGGTCCCGTTTGGATTTCTATCAAGAAAGTTAAATTAGAACGTTAAAGTTCGCGGCGCCCTTTCGCGAAGCTCTCGTACCCACTAAGATAGCATATTCTAGAGCTTTCGTAGTGATCAACGAGATATATACCAGAGCGCTATGGCGTCGAACCAATATGTTATTGCACCTGACTATTATTCCTACGGGGCAAGTAAATACTGTATTTTACTCACTAAGCTATTCCGTCAGTCCATTGAATAACGATTTGTTTAAAATTGGACTATCTGGTATTGCTTCATGTCTATGTGGTACTCCCTGTGAAAATGCTGTCCATTATTTACTTGAATGTCAGAAATACAGCACATATATATCGTGAAGACATGCTAGAAAATATTCAAAAAAAACTATTATGTACCATAATGTACATATCAATGTTAATCTGTTGCTCAATGTCTGTTCGGACTTACATGTATCTGAAAATAAAACTATTTTAGAGTTTGTACAGTTGCACATTAAACAAACACAACGATTTAATTAATATGTTTATGTAAATAATTACAATTATTGAATATATACGTGTATCTCTCATTCTTAATCTTTCTCTCCCCATATGTTCTTCCCCTTCTCTTGCAGCGATTTTCATTTAAGTTGCAATAACTTGTAACCTATCCATTTCTTCTTGAATAAAATATGTTTAAACTAAACCTGGTGGATACAAGAGTTTCATGAAACGACACTCTGGTACAATATCCTTACCATGCGTGGGAACCACAAATGGTTTGGGACAATAATTATATGTTCGTGAATATTAGAGGAAGCGTATATAATTATTTAAAAGAAAACTTCAACTGCACAAGGCAACACCAAGCCAAAAAGAAATGATTGTTTTTTTGTTTTTTTAAAAATAAATAAATAAAAAATAGAATTAAAATTACAGACACAAAAAAAACACAAGACAGTTCAAATAACAGAGTACAGTTCCCATTGCTCTCAGTAATTTGCTTACGTGGGGAAATAAATTAATCAGCGGGGTATACCTGAGAGAACTAACGTTGCTATGGATTCCAGCGTGCTCAGTAATATCCACAGTGTACAAAGCTGAGGCAGATAACACGGATTGTGAAAAAAGCGTGCAGCCAAGAGTACGAATGAAATTTAGAAAACTCATTCCTGGGTGTCGAGGCAAAAGACATCAAAGGGGATACTTCAAGGCCCCCCTGTACGAAACAGCGTCTCAAAGGTAACCTTAATTAGTTGCAACCTTAACCAAAGAGTACACCATTGGAAGGTTGGAGATCATTTAAAGGCATACAATCACGATTTATTGGCATTGAGCAACAAGCTACATTTTCTGCATGTCCCACTGGTTTTCAATATTCTAATCTTTTATTTATATTTTTATCTCGCGATAACTAGTCAGACTTGCAGGAAATGTACATGTAACTTGTTGCGCGATATACTTGTTTAGACAAATCAAATGGACTTACTTTCAGTTAAAATACGATTGACCATGAAATTTGTCAACAAACATATGCCTTTTAGGTTGTCTTAGAGATACGCCATTTCTTGCAGGAATGCCATGCTTGTCAGTATTTCATGATCACGAAGCCCTCGCAAGCCCTACAAGTCAATAAGTAAACACTCTCGTATTTTCATTTGTACTACGTTTTCAATCATATATCCATACAAGTTTATACTTTAACCCTCTCCCTGCTGGAGTTAGGCACAGGCACTGCTCCTTAGGGCATATTTACTTGCCTGCAGCATGGAGAGGGTTAAGGCAGTCATACCCGTATTTCAACAGAGACCTTTAGTTTACCCACGTTCAACTTCGCACGCGAGTTCCTGCGGATTACGTCAAATAATATTGTTGGTCACGTGATATTTGACACGTCTGCCCCGTTTCACACCGCTAGCCCACGTTGCGGTAGCCCGCCTGTTGTTACAAGGCGTAATTACGTACCGCTAGACCACCGCGTGGCTGTGCCATGAAATAGTATTACTCCTTCCTAATAAGACGTAGGAAGCATACAGAAAAAAAGGTAGTAGTTTAGCAACACTATTTATTCATGCATATGATATATGCCAACGAGTCATGATAAACATATATGTCTAATTATATAACAACATGGATGTCTAGCGCGTAAATGTTTTGTACTATCCATCATGAGATGTCCTATGGCATAAAGATAAGGGGCCAGGCTCCTCTTGGTAGTCATATACTGTAAACCTAGTACAGAAATTGGCTAGTAAAATGACTCGGATATTATTATGATAATTAAGTATTTCAAGTAGGCGAATTTACTGTTATTTACCGGGGAGTAGAATATAATTTTGGCACAGCGGTCTAGCGGTACTTAATTATGTCTTGTAACAACAGGGGGCTAGCGCCACGGGGGCTCGGGGAACAATGCCGTTTGCCCACGTCGTTGAGTAAGTTAGAACGTGCAGCAGCGGGTCCCGAGATTACGAAACCTTTTGAGTACGATTTGATGCCCAAGTTCAAATTTTACATGGGGATTTGTGAACAAGACTTTGAGTGGAGCCTGAAATAATGGAAATCGTACTCCAAAAAGGTTTCGTAATATCGGGGCGTAAAATGTACTGCATCGGAAATATCTAACCCGGTGTATTATAGAACACGGTTGTATTTATACTCCACAAAATTAAATATGGTTCAGAAGCCATTTTGGATACAAAAATGTATCTTTATATAATTTATAAAACGAAGTATTTACAAACGTCTACAGGCTACAGGTACTCTTCAAGACCCGCAGAGTTCCAGAATTCTATAGAAAGCTTCCCTACAAAATATCTTCAGGCCCTTAATATATGCTGTTTTAGTATTATGGCAATGAGAAGAAAATATTTTTTATTGTTGGTTATGTATCAGGTTATTCTGACTCATTTGATCCGGTGTCCATTGTACATGATCTGGGAGGAATAGTTTGACATTCCAGATGCATTTTGTATACATTACTTTCAGCAGTTGTTGCTAAGCATCAGGAAGACACATATCAGGTCCATTTTGAAAACTTAAGAGCAAAGTAGGTTCACCTTCTACATTATACAGAAGGTTCTTTACTTCGACATGGCGTTGTAAGTTGAAGCGTCAAGTGTGATTCAACTAAAGATCACCTACTGCTAATTACTACGCCAATGACTAGGACGTATAGTGTAACATGTTTCACACATGGTACTATACCCGGTACTATTTCTACAGTAGTGGACTTTCACTAAACTACGACCAGCTAAGTTGTTACTGTATAACAAAGGTGGCAACGCTAATTTCCTAGGTTATGTTTATGGAAAGGGTTACGAGAACGCTGTTTTCTAAGAACAGGTGCTGATGTTATTCTATAAAATAACTATTCAAAGCTCGCTTTGATTTTTATTGGCACGGCTATGTTGAGTCGTCAGAGTTAAGCCCCATTATTTGTGATTTTCCTTGCTGTCACAAGGGGGCGCTCGTGGCTCCACACTTCAAAGACCAATAGGATTCACTTATGGGATTCTGAAATGTCTCCTAAGAAGAGGGAGCGCTTTAAGTATTAGCCAGGTTAAAGCAAACACTACAGCTTCTGTGTATTTTGAGTATCAAGGCTTGTCTTGTAGCGAGCAGTAAAGATGCTAATGATTGTCGAGCACACCACAGCTGATTGTCGCTGATTGTGACATTGGCATGCTATTACTATTTGCAAGACGGGAAACGCCAAATACCAGCTCGCATACGAACTCGCGAGCACATAGTGTAATAAGTCACATCAGTGACTGCATATTGTAATGAACGCAATTATATAAATATATATTAAAGCGTCGGCCCGGAGTGCGGAAGGTTGCCGGTTCGATCCCCGGTCGCATCATACCAAAAGACGTTAAAAGATGGTACTTGTTGTTCCCCTGCTAGGTGCTGAGCATTAAAGGGGTAAAGCAAGGACTGGTCGGCTCGGAATTAGTATACTGTGTCTGAATGGGGTATCCATGTTCTATATGCGGTATGATATTCCAAGTGAGCTAGCACTATAAAATCTGGTGGAAATCCAGACTATTACAAGCAGTACATATGCATGCAGGCCATGTTGTGAGTGAAACAATATTGAAAGTGGCTTTAAAACCCCAAATAAACCAACCAAGCAAATATATAAAACCTCTTACTTTACGTTCTTCTTATTCAACCTTCTCTCTCACTCTCTCTCTCATTCTCTCTCTCTCACACACACACACACTCACTCTCTCTCACACACACTCTCTCACTCTCTCCCTCACACACTCTCTCACTCTCTCTCTCACACACACACTCTCTCTCACTCTTTCTCTCACTCTCTCTCACACACACTCTCTCACTATCTCTCATTCTATCTCACACACACTCTCTCACTCTCTCCCTCACACACTCTCTCACTCTCTCATACACACACTCTCACTCTTTCTCTCACTCACTCTCTCTCTCTCTCTCTCTCACTCTCTCTCTGATTAATGACGTCGTATGGGCTTTTATTTCAGCCATCGGCAAATTCCGTAACTCGCAAAATGAAACAACAATACCCCATTGATGAAATGTTCAATATCACATGGCAAGGCATTATGGTGCGATGTGTAGGAAGCTTCTTACAACATCCGTTGTCAAACGAAAGTAGAATTACATGCGCGTTGAGCAATTGTCGCAAATCAGCTGCGCGTGTGTAATCATGTTCTACATTATCAGCACGGTTCATGTAACCCTGGCGGCGAAGCGCACACATCTCTGCCCAGTTTACTGATTCGATAAATAACTTATCCTGTTTCTGACATATCCTTAATCGTTACGTATCTCGTGAAAAATAAATAATACTAGTTATATATCTCGTGACGTATTGGATAAGACATAATGAGTCACGAAGACCATGTTAACTGCTTGATATCTCACCCTGTCATATTATCCAGTTTGAACCAGTCTATGAACTGGTATTTGTCTGTTCATGACACGCCGTAATTGTAGCGCTAACAGTCAAATACTCGCTGGTTTGAACCAGTCTGTGAACTGGTATTTGTCTGTTCATGGCACACGGTAATTGTAGCGCTAACTGTCACATACTGGTTGGTTTGGAACCAGTCTATGAACTGTTCACCGACTGCACACTATTTACATCGCTATAACTGTTGATATCTCTCCGACATCCGGGCTCCAAATCAATCACTTAGCGGTACGTGTCGGACTGCACACATTAAAGAAGTACTGCGAGTAATCAATGACGCTCGAATTTTTTCAAGTGAATTGAAGACTTAGGAAAAATAACAGTACTGTCTTTGATAGTTCTATCAAAATAACGATTGTAGAGCTTCATGATAATGTATACTGTCATACTGCTTTCCATTGGAATAACAGGCGACGTCAATCCGCGGAATATGTAATATGTTGCTGAGGGGATGAAGATGGTTATTGTGAATGATTAATGCCGTACAATGAAGACGGATTCGATATACCTGAGAGGAGAAGGATATACACATAGATTACATATAATCGTGGTTATAAAGAAACATCGAGTAAGCGTAACATTGATACTTAAAGGGTCAATATTGCACTATTTTCCAGAGGTAATGAATGCATTACATACATAGCATTTTAAATTCAAGAATAAATACCATAATATGAATAACTGTTACGAATCGAATGTCATTCATGAAATTACATTTATTAGAACACGATCGCGTATATAGGGACAACTATACTACAGGAAACTGATTATTCAGGAAGTTACAGAAATCCTTGAAAAATCGGAAATGTAATTCATATGTCATTTATTTTCAATGGCGGAAGAATATCAATCCTATGTTTGTGACAATACCTTGGCGTTACAATGAATAACAACTTAAAGTGGCAAGATCATCTTAGCACATACTATTACTAAACATTAATATTTATGTATGTATTTTTGCCACGTATAACTAACTTGCTAAAAAAAATATCAAAAGAAAATCTACGCTGTATCGCTAATGATAAAAGTCCTCTGGCCTAAATATAGCGACAGTTCTTTGTTCTAAATATAGATTGAAGCTCCTTTTTTTTTCTCCGGCGGACAGCAATTTTATTTAATTGTGAACACAAACGATTACGGGACATTGGGAGGGAATTAGCGCACAAAACCGATGTCACTGGCGTCACGGTGCTCACCAGTATCTTATGGTTAATGTAATTACTAATGTAATATTATTTATTTTATTTTTATTTTATTTTTATTTTTATAATTTCTTTATTTTATCATCTGAATCTGGAAGAAAAAAATAGACATATATGTCAGGGAAGGTAAATTTCTCAGAATATGTAATAATCCTGTTAGTGATCTCGGACCTACTACTACTACTACTACTACTACTACTACTACTACTACTACTACTACTACTACTACTACCTCCACCACCACCACCACTACCACTACTACTACTAATAATAATAATAGTAATAATAGCAATGTGAGCATTTATATTGCGCCAAATCCACGATCGAAAGCATGCTCATTGCGATACATTATTACCGCGGTCAACGGATCTGTGTGCACTCAATTCCCTGGGGAATATACAACCCAAGCTGCCGCTCAAGGCGCTCCGAGGTAATCATGCAAATGTCATATTAAGCTCACGATATTTGTTGTTAGAATATTACAGTCGGTTCAGCTTACGTGATGTTTTGTTGTTGTTATTGTTGCTATTATTGTGTCTGTTGTAGAAGACCGGTATGCATCAACACGTATGAAAACCGGTATGGGAATTTGGCACCTGATGGCCATGTGTTCTAACGTTGTCACTGTACGTCATATATTTAATTAATTACTTAATTTAGAATCTAATGATTTTTACTGTAAGGGAGAATTTGATTTCATTTGTCATGCAACCAGTACGTTATATCCTTTTTGATATTATTTCTTACGCATTTCTTTGAAAATGGCATATCCATAAGGCGCACAATCTCACGATTGCAATTCCAGATAAATGTTTTGATAGTATTTGTAATAGTGTAAAGATGAATGTAAAATAACAAGCTATAAAGAACAGACGAATCGAACGAGTCTCGAGACCTTGATCAAGATATAACTTCCGTATTATGAATTTAATAGAAAATATTACGTCTTGGTCATGAATTGCAAACTACCATAACCCGACTTACAATGAATACTTTCCTTTCTTCCGCCCTCTCTCTCTCTTTCTCTCTCTCTCTCACACACACTCTCACTCTCTCTCTCTCTCTCTCTCTCTCTCTCTTCGTCGCAAATGGTTGAAAGATTCCCGCAGCGACGTTAAACTCCATAGTCACTCTCTCTCTCTCCTCTCTCTCTCTCTCTCTCTCTCTCTCTGTCTCTCTCTCTCTCTCACCCACTCTGACTCTCTCTCACTCTTTCTCACTTTCTCCCTCTCTCTCCCTCACACACTCTCTCACACTCTCTCACTCTCGCTCACACTCTCTCTCTCACCCTCTCTCTCTCTCTCTCTCTCTCTCTCTCTCTCTCTCTCTCTCTCTCAGCCATACATGGTTGACAGAGTCCCGCAGCGACGTTAAACTCCATAGTCACTCTCTCTCTCTCTGTCTCTCTCTCTCTCTCTCTCTCTCTCTCTCTCTCTCTCTCTCTCTGTGTCTCTCTCTCTCTCACACACTCTGACTCTCTCTGACTCTTTCTCACTCTCTCCCTCTCTCTCCCTCACACACTCTCTCACACTCTCTCACTCTCTCTCACCCTCTCTCTCTCTCACTCTCTCTCTCTCTCTCTCTCTCTCTCTCAGCCATTCCTAATCCTATTCATCTTTCTAATTCTGTCAAGAAGACATTCTCTCAAAAGCACTTTGAGGAAACATAAATTGACATTGATACGTTTGTGGAAAGGTATTATTTTTTAAACATCTGACCCAGATTGAATCAAATGCATTCGTATGTTTCAACGATCAAGCAGATTCGCTTTCACAACGATTCTCTAGACGCAGATATAGTTATCAATTGTGGGTACCACTGTATTACTCCGAATAAATTCGATTATACGAAATGCTTTATAACCTTGTTGAAAACACGGTTGTTCGTTTGATAACCGAATTATTCAAAATACTTTCCGTGATTTTTAAGTGTCGATTCAACATAAACACTTGCTAATCTAAAAACCATAGGAATTCTCAATACGATTAAAGCTAGAATTCCTGACATAATGTTCTTTTCTGACAAGAAGAATTCCTGAGATCACCTTCACCTAGCTCTATCAAACGCGTCGGAAGTTGAAGTTACCAGTATAGAGACACATATATATTGTGTTTTGGAATAGGCTGTTCTTCTTGAGTGACCAGCTTATTGTAAAAGGGGCGGGGGGTGGGGGGCGGGGGGGGGGGTGGTGAGGATGGAGAATGGGGGTAGGGGTGCATGTCGTGGCCATTGCCACTCCCTACTCCAACCCATATTAACAGACATCTTCATGAACTCTCCACAGGACGCCGTTGTTCGGAATAGTTGTATCTACTATTATGAGTATAAGTAACATTTTAGGGACCTGCTGAAAACGTATGTTTGGTTGCACGAATCTAACCACTTTTATTGCCACATTTCGTTTAGCTAACCATTTTCTCAAGTATTGTAATGATAAAAGTGTTTCATGCAATGAACTTACACTTGTTGCGGGTCCTAAAAAATTGACTTGCAATCAGGTGTAGCTACAACTCCTCTATGCAACGGGACTCTGCTAATTGTAAATAAAATAGGGTGGGGGGGGGGGGGATGGGGGATGAGTGAGGTGGGGGTGGGGGGTGGCACATGCCACTCTCTACTCCGATGCCGACATTAAAATACATTTTTTTTTGTCAGGGATAATACTAGGGCGGGTGGTAGCGCAGTGGTAGAACAGTTGGACTTCGGAGCCAAGGTTCCAGGTTCAAATCCCGCCCCGGG